>JAUZNJ010056576.1:39504-86644 GCA_034780135.1 Jordanella pulchra | reverse complement strand
GATAGATAGATAGATAGATAGATAGATAGATAGATAGATAGATAGATAGATAGATAGATAGATAGATAGATCATTTTAAGGTTCAAGTTGCCTACTCAAGCAAATTCTCTCTGCTATAAGACCCAGTGCCGTATTCAAATAGTTTGGAATGGTTTAAACCCCTTTTCAAATGATTTGACTGCAACAGGTTCTTCTCCAAAGTCATTGCTGATTTCTTTCCCCCAAAAGTTATATATACTCCAGATCATTAAACAGCGAAGCCCCCTGCTTTCACAGAACTGGTCAGACATGCTGGTGATTGGCTAATCAAATGTGTTTGAATATATTAATGGCTCCTTCCTCCTTCTACCTTTCCAACTTTAATCATGCAGACACAGCGAACATGTACTTTGTTTTCCAATGACTGTATATTTGAGATTCTACTAAACCTTTCACTGAATATTTCCAGCTAATCTTCAATCTGTGCTTTGTTTGCCTTTTCAGCTTTGACTGATTCAGTCGAGCACATCTCTCTGATGAAATACACTGGATTCATTTGAAATCGCATATCTGATTGGTCACATCAGACTGATTGTGTTTCGTTTTTATTACATCATTCAGTGAAGGAAAGCGGAGGGGGGGGGGGACAAAACAGATTAGCACAAGTATTCACTTTGGAAATCTCAATAGATAATGCGCCAATAGCTGGTGTTTGGTGAGCGCCCTTGACTGATAAGAGGGGATGGAAGATGGATTTAGAGGAGGATTGAATGCCCCTAATGTTTGTGCTGCAGTTCATGCTGAGGGCAATTATGAACAATTGAGCCGTGATGTTGGGGCCTGAAGTGGAGATTAGAGGCGAGATTGCCAGACGGCCACCTCAGCGATCCATCATGATTGTTGTCATGATTCAAATGTTCTTTGCCGAGATGGCTTATAAGATGCGAGGGGTGCCTTAATTTGCCAATAAATATTCAGTGTTTGGTGAAATGGTCAAATTAAATGTCATGACAATCCTCCTCCTCGTTAATAGTGGATGTAGGCGTCAGGTGTGTGAGCACATGTTGGACGTTTTCTAAAAACTCCTCTGGAGGCATTTCTATATGTGTGAAACTGTCTTGTTTAGGGAAAGGTCAGCAGGTTTATGTCAGGCAGTGTCTCTGGCTTAACCACCAAATGTTCATGTATAGTCCAGTGAACACTGCATCTTTTATCATCTTGAGGAGTCTTCTCTGGCAGGAACAAGGGTGAGAGTACTGCAAAAGCTTTCATTAAAACTCTGTTTTCTACAGTCAGATCTATGCTGGCCAAGGCAGATTCCAGATACATGGTATCTGTCCTTCTTCATTTTATGGCAGCTATTGAATGTGAACACAGGAGGTCTTGTGGTGAAGAATGGCCCGCCAGAAAACCTGCACAGCATTAGAGGATATCTACCAGCAGGCTAGCTTTGATAAAAAAATGGAATTATCTTCTAGGGCAAATACAAGGATTGTTGGGCTTGAGTTTAATCCTGCATTTTCAAGATGTAAAAATCAATCTGATACAGGTTGGATAAAAAGAGACAAAGAGAAAAGAAACAAAGTGAAACTATAGTGGTCAGTTAATCTTAGGTCTGAACTTTGACTAGGCCACTCTAACACATTCATTTACTGCAATATCAACCATTAAACTGTATCCGTGGCTGTATGTTCAGGATCTCCTCAAGGTTTTTGTCTTGCTAGAATTCTATCCACCAGTTTAGATTTCAGTTTCATTTATTGTCCGTCATCCACTCTGACCAGATTTCCAGTACCTGGTTAAGAAAACATTATGATTCTGCTACCACCATGTTTTCTGGTTGGTCACTGTAAATGCACTGTACATTTTTTTCTCTTGTCCCATGTGGGTGAATAAGTTTCATTTTTATTATTCATCCTTCCTTTCATATGTTTAATGGAACTATGTATACACATTTGAGTTGTTCATCTCTGCAGTACTTCTCAGTTCCTGTGGACCTTTTCTCTGACTTTTCCTCTTGCATCGCCTCCCATGATATTTTTTTTAAGCCTCAGATATTTTTTTTCACAAGCTAATCTTTCATATTTAGGGAAGTTTTTGGGGGATTATCATTTTGAAAGAGTCTGAGCACAAATATATCATTTTCTTTCCACTTCACAATGCTACACTACATTATATATTTATTATAGGTGTAGCTTGTGGAAAAAAGTTCTTTTTTCTTAACTATCGCTTGGTGAGAATACTGAGCCTTCATTTATAACCTTGATCTTATGTATTCAGCCAAGTAATGTTTATTTAAAGAAGATAAATAAAACTCAGACCTTTTGAATTTAGACCTTTAGTTTTAGCATATTGAATCAATCATCTTCAGACTATGGGTTTGCTTGTGTAATGTTTATGCACACTACATTTACCAAATGCTGGTGAGTGTTTATGGTTAAATGTTTGTATTCTCATCCACTTTTGCTGGAGCTTATCTGTGCCTCGCCTCAGTCCGTCTGAGCTTGTGTTTTCTGGCCTTATCGACCAGCTGTAATTAGGGGCTCAGAGCTGCAGAGCAGGGAGGCGATCAGGAAACGCCATGTTCCGACGAGTCTCTAATTGATACGCCGGGCATATCCAAGTTTGCTGTCTGCCATCCCCACCCCACCCTCCACACCCCTCGGGGGCCCTCTTGTTGTCTCTGCACCACCTCCACATCGGCGACAAACGCTCAAAAGAGCGAGTCCTAGTCACAAACGATAAGCAGGTAATTGCCTGTGGGCTGGGATGCAAATTAGGCGAAGCTTGTGCTCTGGCTTCATTGGACACGCTGCCAGGGTTTTTTTGTGGCACTGTTGGAGGAGCTACAATGGCTTAAAGCTATGCACACCTTTGCAATAAGCTAGAGTTGTCATTATGTTTCTCTTACTTAAGCTTTGAATGCAAATCTGAGGTATATCACTTTTCCTTTATCACCCAGACTCATTGGTAGCTTTATTATTTGAAAACTGATGAGCAATAAATTCCTCTTTTTCCCTTTCAGAGATCTTCTAATTGCTTCATGAGGTAGCACGCAGAGCCACTCGATAGCCTGCAGCGACCTAAAGGCTGTGACCAGAACTCGGCACCTGTGTGCTCCACCAGGGCACAAATCTAGAGGAATGAGCTTCTTTTTCAAAGCCTCGGCCAGTCCACCATCCAGTGTTCCTGCTGACATTTAACGCCTCAAACCTTTAGTGGTATTGTTATGGCTGCAGTGAGTCTCCTGTGAGGAATACAGATACCCTTTCCAATTGATCAGCTCGAGATCTTTAACATGACAGCCCATCACATTACAGTGAAAGGAGCGTGACAGTATAAGGGAGGGGATGTGGCTAGATGCAGTACAGTCCCTTCCAAGTTGAAAAGCGTGCATCTCAGTAATCTGACAGACGTGTTGTCCGCTCGCCTCCCCTGAGTGCCGATCAGCTGGCATGCATCCCGCGCTGCTGCCTCCTCATGCTTTCAAACATGGTCAGAGGCGACGATGTCAGCCCCCTGCTGATTTCCCATGGTCAAAATATTGGCAGCTATTGCGTGTCTCCTCAGTAGTGCTTAGTGTCCGTGCATGAAAGACCGACTTTCATCATGACATTTGCTGGGCCCACTCCAAATGCCCAGCGGTCGCCTGGTTTCTATGGAGATGTTGTGCCTGAAAAAAGGTTTTTTTTTTTTCAAAAGGGAAAGTCAGTTGTTGTGAAACAACTGACTTTGGATATGGGTATAGAAAAAGGAAGTCCTTGTGAAAGAATATAAATTTCATGATTTAATGAAAAAAAGAATGAAAAAGAAAAGTTTATTATTTTAGTCATTTGATGCTAAAACAGAATTAAACAAATTTTAAAACAGCAGCTAAATGACATTAAGAATTGATGGCCTGATATTTTTTATTCAATACATTATTTACCAATATTTTGGTTTACAATAGAAATTTATCAATGATAAATGTTTTATTTGGTCTTATTTTGGGGTGATGGATGGATCCAGAGGTTTAATTCAGCAAAAACCGTTAAAAGGGGTTCCTAATGAAGTTTCATTGGATTTTTAGGAGAAACTGAACCAAAATAGTACAGCTGTGCAGGTGAAGACATTTGGTTTTGCTCTGGATGTTATATCATAATCAGCAAATTCTTTGTGCCAGGACGGAGGTTCCTTTACAAAATCTCATTTGCAAGCAGTAAGTGCTACTCCACACTATATTCAACTGCTGAAAAAAAAGTCTCTCTGCCACTCTTTAAATTTGGTCCAAACTTTAAAACCTTGGTATGTTGAAATTAGAAACCATCCCTTACCTCGTTAAGGGAAAAGCTTATTACCCATTTCAATGTAACAGATTTGGTTTTACTTGCAGGGGTGTGCTTACTAAAAAATACTGGTGCATGCATATTAAAAAAAATCCTTTATATTCAGTCCATCCCTGGAAATTGTGCTCAGTGATAAATCATTACAAAATGAGGGCTTTGTGTGCTCTATAGTTTCGTTGTTTATTGCATAAGGTTATTTTCTTTGCATAAAAATCTAGCTCCAGTAATCACCCTAATAAAACCTTGCTTGGAGTTTTATTGCACAGTCAGACTGATTCACTCTTTTATTTTCAAAGGCAATACACCATTGTGATTAAAAGTCCACACAGCTTCTAGTTTTACATGATTGAATTTATCCTAACTGCATTTGCCTCTTGGCCATGTTCGTTGTCAGAGATGCAATAAGTCCCACTATATCTGCTTACTTAAGGAAGAAAAGAATATTTGACTTTAAGTTAAATAATTAACATCTTAACTTGTTAAATTGTAGGTCTTAAACTCAGCATACTGTAATTATTTGAGAAGTTTAAAGTAAATGATGAGTTAGCAGATGGATGACATCAGAAATGTATCAAGCTATAGTTAAGGTTTAAATCTGGAAACCAAATACACTAAATAGAATCTGGAAATCCTGTTGTTGAAAGTGTTCACAAAAAGGAGGGATATTCATTTCAATTCTTTGAGATGATCAGGTAAATTAAGTGGCAGACATGATGGCACATGTCTCCTGTGTTCAACTTTTAGCCAATCACAGCAGCAGTAGTAGCTGTGCGGTATCACATTGATTTGTTTCACAACTAGGGATGTTAACTGATAAATCAAACTTTGACCAAATTTGTTGTGGGGGAATGGATTCACAAAGGCAAAAATCTTGTCCTTTTGCATGTTTTTCAAAAAGAGAGGTTTTCTAGCTACAATCAGTTTAGTCATCTTTGTTTTGCTTCAGCTTTCTGCCTCTGGTTGACGTGTTGACATCATACACATCACTGTGTTTCATTGGTCCGGAACATTTCTGTTTCAAGCCCAAAGAATCTGTTGGCTTCTGGCGAGATGTTGATAAATATGCAAACCTTGAGACAATTCTTGTTTTCAAAGTAAGCCAAATGCTGCATATATTTAATTTATAGTGGTTTTTTTTTTTTTTTGCGGTGGTTTCAGAATTAGCAGATAATGTGTTGTAAAAAATGACAATTTTCTAGCCTATTTGCCTAAAGTAAAAAGAAAACCCATTATTCTGATTGTTAGTTTTTCAAAATTGCTTTAATGGATACATCAGCCTCTGATGATATCACTAAACTCTGAAAATGGATGACTATTACTATGACCATTTAGCCTTCCTGGTATCCACAAAAGTTAGCTCCACATTAATTTGCTCCCAAGGACTTTTTCCTTTTCAGGTTTAAAAAAAGAGAAAAAAAATGTGTATATATATATATATTTATATAAATCATGTCAAAATAATCATGACATGCCATTTTGACAATATCAACATTATTTATCATTGATTGATTTTTAAATAATGTTAATATTGGTATTTTGACTCAATACAATTTTTTTCTAATGAAAAATCGCAATATTAGACGTAATCTATTTTTTTTAGTTACACTTTTATTATTTAGTGGTGAAATAATTTTTCTAATTTTACAGTTTTTAAGCCTTCTTTGAATGTTATATTTGGATTTGGGTACAGGTATGGTCTGATCATTTTGTTTTTCCTGTGGGTGTTTTTTTTTCCCATTGCATTAGAAGCTGTAAATAAAATTAAGTGAAAACAAATTACTTATGATGATGTCTGTTTTTGTTTCATCATTAGAAGATGTGAACAAAGTTTTAAACTGTTATAATGAAAGCACTTTGGATCAAAGGCATGCACTTACAAGACAGCATTAAAGTTCTGTAAATGAAAAGAAACTGCTGCTTGTGTGATGCATCCCTGCCAGCAGGGGCCAAAATAATGTTGAAATTTGATTTCAACATGCTGAGAAGCTTTATACAGATGTCTGCTTAGTGACAACAGAGTGCATTAGAAAACATTAGCGCATTAAGAGCCCTCAGTGGCAGCTTTACCCATATGTTATCACCATCATGAACCTCAAAGAGGCCTCGCCAGCAATTTTTAATGGGAGTTTAAACCTCTCATTTTTTATTTATGTATGTCCTGTTCTATGAGATTGTGTGTTTACATGCTTGGAATATGACCAAGGATGGAATGGTATCAGTTAGTATAAGACATAGGTCTATGTAGTTCTGCTCCCAAGAAAAAGGCCAGCAGGAAGAGCGGTGTCACCATAGGCAGCAAAAACAGTCATAGCTGTTTATTCCAAAATCCAGAGATGCCATACGTTTGCAAGATTATAGGGAACACTGAGCATACAAAGTCTGTATTATATGGATTGCAAAACGTGACATCTATACCATAGTGACAAACACAGACCTTAGCGTTCATCAGTTGTTCCTCCCGGCTCTGCTAGAATGGCTCCAGAACAATACATTAGTACCCAGTTATACATTTGATCTGAGCACTACAGGAAAGTAGCTGGAATTTTATGTTTTTTTTTCTTTGAGAAACAGGATTTTCACATCTTAAAAAAAGCAAAAGGAAAATAAAGGAAATGGTTGCTGAATTATGAGGCGATTTTCTGCATAAACTTTGTAGCGATATGATCAAGTCTAAAGCACACCGTTTAAAGCATAATCTCTTAATTAGGTGATTTGTTACTCAGTGCTTTTTGTTTTAACTTAATTTTATCTGTATTTCACTGGGAAGATGAATGTGTTTGTATCTTTATTGTATTCATACTGCATCTACTTTCTGTAAAGCACTTTGTGACCCTTTATTATCTGTAAAAGTTGTTGTACAAAATATATTTGTATTTATTTATTTTGATAGTGAACTTTAATTTTCAATGAAAACCTTTCGAGTACAACACCCATAATCCTATATAATAAAAAAAGAACTAAATCTAAGCCTCCCTGAAATGCAGAATTTGTCAAGGGGGCCCTTTGTCTCTGCTTCTTTTCAATTAAGCATTGGAGCCCTTGGCTATTGGTATCAGAGAGCATCCAGAGAATAAAGGAATTCAAGTTGGTGGGCTTGAAATCATTGTGGCCCCTTATGCAGAAGACTTACGTGATGAGCCGCAGGTTTCAATTCCCTCGCTCTTAGAATATTTAAACCTGTTTGGCACTATATTTGGCTACAGAATAAATGGATAAAAATGTGAGTTTATACCACTAGTTGCCCCATTAATAGATCAATATCTAAAGACATTGCCATTTAAAGTGACTAATCATCATTTCACTTACTTGAGCCTTAAATTGACCAGAAAGCCTGAGTACCTTTGCGAGTCCAACTTGTTGTGAGCTGTAAAGATGGTTAAGGCCAGTGGAGAGTCCCACTGCCCTCAATGATAGGATAAAGTAATGCTGTCCTGATGGTATGCTTACCAAGATTGCTATATACTTATCAAAATTGACCAGTGTATGTATGGTCATCATTCTTTCTAAGCTGAGAGTCCATCATAATGCCATTACTATCAGTATACAAATAACACAGGATTTCTAAGAGTTTTCTTCATAAACCTGTTAGGAAAGGTAGCCTTGGTCTCCCTATTTTGAAACATTACTATTGAGCAGCCAAATAAATAGCTCTGACTTAGTAGATTAGTTTGTTTCAGCTTTTCCTTTGGTGTGGCCACAGATAAAGGATTTTTCTGAGAATATATCCATTTCTGCTCTGCTTTTTCCAGACCCTCTACTGGTTGATAAACAAACTTAACTTTGCTTAATCTTAAAGAATTCACTAAGAACCTCTGGCCATATTAGAAAGGCCTGTAACAGCCCTAATGTCTGTATTTGGTCCTATCTGCCAGAACCCCACCATTTAGACCAAGGCTGTTGGATGTGTTGTTTGCTGTCTGGAAGGAGAAAGTTCTTCTCATCTTTTCTAGTATTCACTTCACAGTTCTCTCGGCTATGTCATGTCAAGTTCTGTGTCACAGCGACAGATTTCAATTGGAAAATGAAAGGAAAAAAAAAAACATCTGCTTTCTTATTCAAGGTACTAAACAGAGGCTGTTCTCAATCAATGAAACCTGGCAGAGCCGGGATGTTAGCCAATCAGAAAGAGAGAAGGGTGGGTCTTTGCAAAGCAGACATCTGCCAGTCTCAGCTCTGTCGGTGTTTAATCTTATTAACTTTTTAAAGAACATAAGGAACTAGCTATAGATAACACAAATTTAAGTGGTGGTCAAACATTTCCTTTTGATATGTATAAACCAGCAAGTCAGAGTTCAGTGGCGTGAACATCTGAGAAAAACACAGTAAGTCTGTCTGTTGTTGCTTGTTTCTTTTGTCATTAAAGTTGTATTTCCAACTACGGTCATATCTTTGTTCAGTTATTTTTTCCCTCACTTCCAGTAACCTAATAACTTAATTTATTAATAGGAAAGAGTGTAACACTCTTATCAAGCTAATTTAGCATGAACACACTTTTTCTTTGTCACTGGTGTAATACTATGATGATGATTTGGGTAAAGTGTTGACTCAGTATCTGACTTTCAGAAAGGTTAATATTGCAGATGTAGTAAGTGTCACATGTTAAATCAAAATGAATATAAACTATGTGAATAGCAAATAGCTGAAAAAATCAATTTGAACATGTTAAAGAGAAAATCTTTTAAATCACTTCCTTGTTGTCTTCAGTATACGAGTTGTGTAATGTGTCTGTGTGCCCCTTTTATTGTAATATAACATTTTATTTATTAGAACCTTAAGATTACCCTATGGATAAACATCGTACTAAATAAAATAGATAAATAACAGTGAATAATTTTAAGATATGAAAGTCAGAAATTTACATAAGGACAAGGTAGTTGTTGGCCTTGTATTTTCATAGGATTGATTTATATTGAACGATACAGGGTTACCCTGCAAGCAAGATGAATTGTCCAAGATTTGGGAATTTACAAACTCCTGAAAATACACATCACCAGGAGCCAGTCTTGATCCAGAAATACAGAAATGTTTCGGACCAATGAAATGCAGTGACTTATATGATGTCAACATCAGCTGGAATACCTTCAATTTCTTTTCCAAAAAAGAGCAAAAGGAAGTGATTTTTACCTTTGTGGATGTGAAAGATTTTTGCTCGTTCCTCCCAACTGGATTTAGTAAGAATTTGGTTCATCAGTTAACTCTGGAGCAAATCATGAATGTGATGTTACTGCTGCGATTGGCTAAAAGCTCCACATAGGAGGCAGGTACTCAATCAGCTTGAAGAAATGTATTTAATGTTCCTCCTTTTCTGCTTTAGGATTACCAGATGGATACTGTGTATAAATCAGAATAAATGACACATTTTTATCTGGTTTATGTCAGATTAGAGAAAGGGATCCAGTAGAGTTAAACTATTTTGGGGTGAGGATTAGGACTCATTCGGTGATAACCTACTGAGCCTACGGGTAGGTAGGATGCGCAATCTAGAGCCATTCTATGGGACAGATAACTCCCAGTAATGGCAATTTAATGGGATAATAAAATCCATATTGGCTGAAATTTTCAGGCATCAAGTCATTTACTTTTAGCAAAAATAAGCTGGGTGGTTTGCTTTTTAGATCTTGCATTGTTTTTAGAACAAATACAAAAACATGCAAAAAACTGGTCTTACAAGATAGGTCCCCTTTTGATGCTGTTCTTATATGTTTTCCTAATAAACTTTTTTAATGGCAGCTTTAATATCTGTAACATGTACTAATGTTTGTACTTTAAATGTTAGGGAGACAACTACCCGGACACATTGTCTCTATGGTAGAACATGGTAGTAGAGGCATCATCCTTGTGGGATTCTTTGCTTCAGCCGGCTGGTTAAGCTCGTCAGAGCTGCTATGAAGTCAAATTAAGCTAGCAGCACATTGACGTGAAGTCCAACAAGTATTAAACAGCGTCTTGAGAGATGAAAATTCTGTAAAACTAAATGTTTGCAATTTGCTGCTTTCTATTTGCTATGATTGCAGCATTTTTGTTTTGCATGTGATTTGTGTTTTGGTTTGCTGGTCTGATTTTTGTAATTTTGCCACTGTAATTTATATTATAACACTGCTGTGAATGTGCCTGTATAGCTCGGTTTACTATAAGTTGCATACTCTGTCTCACACAAAGTTTTTGGGCTTCTGCTCATAGATATTTTATTTTACACTGTATTAGCAGAGTCACCATGTCACAAATCTTACAGATTCAGAATGTTCAAACTGTGCCTTGTAGTGATTGCCAGTTTTATAAATAAAAAAATAGCCATGCCCAGAGAAACAAAGTTCTTTCTTTATTTAGTTATTGAGTTCTTCAGTCACAGCCAGAAGTTTTCTTGGTAAACCTTTTTTTTCCTCTGTAGTTCTCAGAACATCAATAACATTTTATATGTGATGGTGAAAAAAAAACTGTAAAAGAAAACAAATATAAATTTACAACCATCAGTTCACTTTTGGTTCTAAAAACCATCATGTTGTATTCAAACAAATCTGATCTAAAATACCTTCTTCGCAACACTGGAGATTAGTTCAGCCAACCGTAGCCATGTTTCTTGAAGCAATGCCATTGAGGCAGTTTGTGTTTTAACCTTATCACGCTTCCCATTCACTTAACAGTACATGTGGGTGCTCAGATTTTTCAGAGCCATCCCTGAATTCTCATTTGAAGATAAGGACTTGGAGTGCAAAGAGTCAGAACCTCTCAATTCACCCCCACGTTTCAAAGCAGGGTCACTCCTTTGCTGCTTGAGAATTCTTATTGGACAATAATAGTATCTGAGATATCCAGCAGGTGCCTGAATAAACCTTATAATAGAGCAATTATTCTCAAATAAAAGGTCACCTTTGGAGTGACGAAAGGTCCGGAAATCAATAAAGCAGCCAATTATGACTGTGCCTATATTTGGTTTCCACTGCATCCCGTTCCTAGAACTATAGGAAGTCTTTCTGACAGAAAGTTAAAATTTTTTTTATTTAAAAATCCCTTTTCTGTTTACAAAATGAAAAACTCCTTTAAGTAGTCCTTTTGTTTACAGTTGTAGATGGATCATTAATATATTTTAAATTGGTTTGTACAAAACATTTCTCTAATATAATGATATTGTGAAAGGAATATGTTGTCCGTTTAGGAAGGCTTTCAAATTTAAAAGGGTAAAAGAATAATTTATTTTATTAATTTATTTTGAACTCAATGCTGCAAAAGCATAATCTCACACTTTGTGGGTTTTGTGAGTGAAGTGGGCAGCCTGACCATGAAAAAAGGAACATTGTCTACACATAGATGCCTTGGTCAGATAAAAACACCACTGTGCTTGAGATTCTGGAACTGTGAGAAGTAATGGATTGTATGCTTTCTTGCTGGGCCCCACATTGATTTTGAGATCAGATCGTGGGCCGACTGGATGAACAAGCTATTAGAGTTCAGAGTAAGGCCTTTCATTTAAGATTAGAATAAAGTTACATTCGGCTGGTCAAAGAGTAAAAGTTGTATTTCACATATTTCAAGGATCTACCACATGGCTTCATGTTCATTAAATTTCCTAAAGGTTCTAACTTCATTGTGAGTTAAAATCTTCTTTTCTCTGTACTGTAAAACAAATTTAGTAGCTGGAGTAGTTTTTTGAATCCTGTTACAGGTGAAGAAAAAATAAATCCTATTATTTCCTTTCCTTAGTTTGCATCCAAAATATATAGGTGGTGAAATTCTGTTCATTCAATGTTAGTCCTCCACAAATTAGTCTAAACCTTGTTTTATATTCTATAATAAGAAAGAAATAGGTTGTTGTGGTGGCAAGAACCAAAAATAAAAGGTGGGTTTGCCTTTGAGTATTTTCACCTTATAAGATGTTCATGCTACAGCTCACATCAAACCGGAAAAGCAAAACAGCCTGTCATTTTTGGATAGATAAAGAAGGATGTTTTATATTCTTATTGCTTCGGCAAGCTGATCTTTAAAATGTAACAGTTCATATTTCTCCAGCTAAAAGGAAAGTGAAATATCCAAAAAAGGAAATCAGGAAAATCATCTTGATTTTTCCTCCATCCATCTAAATCTCTACCAATCGTACAATTGTTCTCAAGAAAGAAGTCTGTTGAGGACAAGCTGCTGTGTTCCAGCAGTGTTGCACCTTCTTATAGTGCATGTAGTAACCTTAACCCTGGGGTTCAATCAAACAAGTTGACACTGTGGAGCATTCGCGGAGCGTCTATGTCCCGCTGCCACGGTTGGACGCAGCCAATCTAGTTAAAGAGAATGATTCCACTTGGCACGTCCCAGAATCTCGGTCCGGTGGACGGTTCCCTAAAATATGCGGCTGGTCTATTTTTCTCACTTGATGTTTTAAGTCCTCGTCAATTTGGAGTAGAGCGGATCGTTCAGGACGGAAGTCAGTTGCTAAAAAGTAACGTGGATCAAAGTTAAACTCTACATGTGCAGACTGGATGGCAAAAAAAAAAAAAAATTACCTGCAGACGGGCTAACATTAGAACTGGCTGCTGTTGGCCTCAGAGCTCTGCTAGTCGCCACGGTTCTCTCAACATCGGAACTATTTTAAAAATTATGTACTAAAGTAGTAAATGCCCTACATGGTGAATATTAAAAGTATAATGTTCTCACCTCAAATGATCCTAAAATGTGCTTTTCTAGAACAACAGAAACATACTGTGAGCTCTTTGAACACTCCACTGGAAGCTGCTGCATTGCATGCCAAGACAGCTGTCAGTCTGGACAACCCACAAGTCTGCTCTGATGCATGCTCTGTAAAGAGGGAGGGGTGAGAACAACATGCGGGGATTTTGTCTGTCTATGGTGCTGGAGCTGAGGCTGGTGACATTTAACAAGCACGGGAGCGCATGAGAATGCAAAGTATGTATATTGAGAAACAGTTTTAAATTCAATGAAAAAGCTAACAGCTTTCAAGTGTCAGGAAGACTAACACATGTAGGTTGGAATCGGCAGGGCAGCCTTGCTCAACTGGTGGGTCCCAGTCCAAAAGGTTTGTCAAGGGCCATCAAATATCTACATCTTTTTTTTCCCCCCGAGTTCTCATGTGAAATTCTGAGTAACTAGAGAGGAAACACAACCACAATTGTAAATAAGATTAATGCTGTTGGAAAAGTTTCATTGTTTGTCCTAAGTTACAACAATTTAATGGCCTTTGTTCTGGCTAGTAGACCATGACAATCATTTCTTGTTCCTTGGTATCCATTAAAATTTGAACCTAACATTACCCACCACCAGAGATCTAGCAATAATAGCAACAAGTCAACACAGTTCTCTTTAATTACAGCTCCCCGGCTCTAGTATTGTGCAGTGCTGTGTAGTGTTGTATAATTAGATGACAAATTGACAAAACAGCTTCAATAGCTTTTCCCTCATGTAATTGACATACTCTATTGATTCCGGTCCAGGAGACATTCTGCATGAACAAAAACCTCGTTAAACACTCTTTTTATGTATTGACATCAGAAATATGCATGAATGCAAAATCCTTCACCGACTTGATAACACTGAAACTATTTGAAACTGTTTTGGAGCCTTTCTTTTTACTAAACCCTGCTCAAAACCTTCAATTCTTGACCTACCTCATAGTTAACCTGTCACCCTTTTCTATTGTCTGTATTGTTGTAGAGCAGAAGAGAAGAGTGACACAGTTCAACCCAATGCAAAGCTGCTCTATGATATTCTGAAATATTCTGTGGAGGCAGCAGCGCAATATTTGCCACGAAAGCTTTTCTTCATTTCTTTTGGATTCCATTGTAAAAAGTCAGCTCAAAAAACACATGAAACCTGGAATATAGTAACTGAATAATACACAGAACAACTTTTATTTATATTTTTGAAAAAAATAGGCCCCAATAAATGTTACCTTCTTTTTGCTTTGTTTACATATTGATGTTTGTTCTCCATTTATGTCTCTGCAGAAGGATGTGTTTTAATCACGGCTATCACCAAAAAAATGACCTGCCTTAATTTATTAAACAGTGCATTAAAGTTGCTATCCCTGATACCCTCATCATAAGAGCTATAGTTGAGCTGTTTGGCTGAAATTGCATCAGGGAGATGCTTCTTGTAGCCACCTACAAGTCTCTCACATTCTGCTTTATGCAATCTCCCAATGAGATCAAACTCAAACATCTGACTTGACCCATGACTTTACTTTTTGTAATTCTGAGTCAGTTCTTTATGGATTAACCTATTTACTGAGTTTACTGCAAAGAGAAAAACAAAAATATAGGGTTCTCACCAGCTGCTTCCAATAGAAATTTTTTATCCATGTTCTGCTTGGTTGCCGTTTTCTGTGAAGCTGATGGCCTCACATGTTCACATGACCTCATGTTCAACACATCATATTTAAAGCCAAAAGTATAAATCTGTTGGTCAAAATGGACAGCTATCCCTAAGCAGGTCCCTTTGCATCTGAACAATGGAGTAAGAAAAGCAGCTGCTCCCCTTAAAAGGTCGATGCAAATGTATTTTTGCTCCCCCATTTTTTGGATCTAACAAAATTGATTCTGCCTTGTAGTCTGACAATATACTATACAAAGCTTTGGTTGATTCTCATTTCCTTTAATCCCCACCCTTTTCAATCTTTTATCATGGTTTTATCTTTTCAGTAAGACAGTTTACTGAAAGAGACAAAGGGGCTCAAGTGTGAACTGCGCCTATACACAACAACCTTGCTTCCCACAGTGTATCGAGATTTGCCGTTACTGCCAATCTTTAGTGTGAGAACTGCAGACTCTTTAATGAATTGTGAATGCTACATCTTTCATTCATCAAAAATGAGAAAAGAAAGTGTTAGATCCCCTGTAACCAACCTGTAACACATTTGCCTGTATCAGTGAAAACAGTCAGGTAGCTGTTGTTTGTTACCAATTAGTGAAAAATCTCCTCTTGGGTGTTAATTACACAAAATATTGCTTTAAATCTCAATAAAAACCTAATTAATTAGCAAGTAACTGATGGAACAAAAACACCAAGGCTGAAACTTTTGATCTCTTGCACAATAGAAAGGTGTCTAAGTG
This sequence comes from Jordanella pulchra, assembly GCA_034780135.1. Classification (NCBI taxonomy): domain Eukaryota; kingdom Metazoa; phylum Chordata; class Actinopteri; order Cyprinodontiformes; family Cyprinodontidae; genus Jordanella; species Jordanella pulchra. The sequence continues at coordinate 71,289 of JAUZNJ010056576.1, read as the reverse complement.
TACAGTTGACCCTGTTTACTTTCACAAAGATTTTTTTAAAACAGACCAAATAATGTCATGCAGTTGCAACTGGGTATTGTAAGGAAGCTAACAATTAAATTCTTCATTGATTTGACTCTGTATCATTTCAAATGTTTTTATTGATTTTGTGATTAGTAGCATTTCAAGTTTTTAGAGTACCTCTTAATACATATTAGATATTTGATTTTGTTCTCTATATGAACAGCCATGGTATACCTGTGCGTATATTAATATTATTGAAATAAATATCAATAAAATCAGGTAAAATTAACTTTAAAGTACACCGCTTTTAAACCTGCTTTCTTCTGCTTTCATCTTAGAAAATGTATTAATTCACATCATTTTTGAACAATAACATAACTGAAAATACAGCTCTAGAACAGTATTACTGGTTGTGTTTATGTACTCAAAGGTGGACTGGGTAGAAAAGTTACCTGGGAGTTTCTGACAGACTTGTCCACTTTCAACAGTATGTTTGAGGTTTTAATAAAGAATACGGGCAAATATTAAAACACACACATCCATAATGGCAATATGATAAATACAGAATAAAGTATGTAAGGTAAGCTACAAGGGTAACATCATTACTTGCCGTGTAACAAAAACTATTTTTAAACTTAACAACTTGAACCAGTTAAGAAGAGGAACTGAAAAGCTAACAATGTAAACCTACATTGTTGACTCTATGAGTAACCTCTTCAGAAACATACTCTTTTCTGCTACACCATTTATAATGTTATCATTCTCCAGCATCTTTATTACATCTTTATTGGGATACGAGTCAGAATCTTTAAAAAAGGTTGCTGCATTTTTATAGAAGCCTTTCTCTTTTTATCTCTCAACTTTTAGTGCTACGTAGGAATAAATCTGGATTTACAGTATTCAATGTTGCTTACAGTGTCAAGGGTTGACAGGTAATTTCTGTAGTAGAATACTGTGACCAGCCGGAGCCACAGCACCGTGTGTCTTGGTAAAAACGAGGCCTTTAGTTTTCCTCGGCTGGGGTTTATGGCCAACCTTTTACAGATCTCAGCATCTCACTGTCTACCGGCAGCCCTGTCCACTCATTCATTAACAGATTCAATCTGCAGTCACGTGCTGAGGAGATTGGGCTGACTGGAAAAATTTATCTCATCTATTGGTCAGGACCAAAGGCAGATCATACATGTTGGTATTGTGTGACAAAGTAATATAGACACATAATATGACCTTGTACTCTTTTCTTCTTTTACTTAAATGTGATGTTCTGTCATCACATCCATTCTTACTGGTTTTGGCATTCACAATTATCCAAATCTCTCCCAAGCCTAGAAAAAAACCATACCAATACTGCCAGTTATAACCAAGTCAGGGTACAGTTCTGTGGTCTGTTTCATGGTGTAGCAACCAGACTCTTGCACAGTAAAAACTGCCGTATGTGTAAAGTGAGGGGGATTCTAAAGATGCAGGGCAGCCTTAAGAGGTTCTGGGGTTTAACTCTGTATTTTCCCCAAATTGGCTCCCCAATTTTACAGAAATATCAAGAACCAATGGGCACATCCATAATGTTGTGAGTTGACCAAAGGGGATCAACTTTGTTTAATTGTCAACCAGCAGCTCACTAAGTATTGCAGCAAACTGTTTCTTTCCGTTACTGTACGCCTTACTGCAATTTCCTCAGCAACACAACTAGGAATAGGGCTGTTACAGTAGTTTAAAATATAATTATACCAGAGATACCGAAATCTGTTTAGTTTAGAAACGCTGTCCACTTTCTACAGTAATTAGCCCGAGTTCTTCTAGAGATGAAATAGCATGGATGTCATAGTGTGTAGTCTGGTCAAAGGTGACTCATTAGTTTTACAGTGACAACAGAAGCGACATTAAAAAAATATATAACTCAGGTAGTTTATCACAAGGAAAAAAAGATACGTTTTTTTACACCTAATCTTATTCTTGTGAACTTTAAATAGCCTTGTGTTGTGTATCTCTAGTGTATCTCAGTTTTCACTGTTCCTCCATACCCTGACTGTTAGTTAATCAACACCATGTGTTGCTTGTTCAGAGCAACAGCTATATCCTTGGTGTTGCCCATCAGAAGCCCCTAAAAATGTTTAAAGAAAATTGACTGTGTGCAGAGATCAGCCCCACATGTTGCTCCCCAAAACTGGCCCTGCAAAGATGCCCAGGTTTATCAGAAGAGAGTTGATCTTCGTCATACAGAGTCTGACAACTGCATGATCTCTGTGTTTAAATCTGAAGCACAGATGGAGGCTTATACTTGTTCGTTTTCTCTGCTCCTTTTTCAGTGAAGAATCTCATCATTCTTTCCTTTCCCTGTAGCCGACAGGAGGGCAAACTGCTCTCTTCTTGTAGAGTAAGAGAGGCTATTTTCAGATGGAAGCTTTAGCAGCATAGATTGTTAGAAGGTGGGGAGGGGAATAAAGAGGAGGGTACAGAATGAATGTTTTTATTGACATATTGATTCAGCTACTGCAGAGTTGTGCTAGAATAAAATCTTGCATCACTCATGAAACAGATCATTTAAGGATAAATCAGTATATACAGTATACTCCGGAAAAAAAATTAAATGCTTATATCTTAATTCCTTCAGTGCATTTATATTTAGGTATACCTAAAGGCTGGCCACCTTATTCCTCAGGTGTGACAATCAGGGCTCATTATTTGCAGCTCGCTGAGCGTGTCTGTCAAAGCCCAATGCTTTGTCCAGCTCTCCGCTTAGCCAAACTGTTTTGGCACACAGGTGAGGATTTGTTCAGGATCACACATCACTTTGCTGTTCCTGGTTGTTTTAGAAAGATCCTTTCTTCAGTGCATTCTCACCACCAATAATTGACTGCTTGGCAACCGAAGTCTTGGGCTTGAATTGAAATGTCAGGCTTTGTATCAGTGCTGAAAAGGCCAATAGAGAAGCTTGCAGACACACAGATGGAGATGGTTTGGCCAGCTAAATTACATGATGAGTGATTGTAATTATCTTTTAGGAAAGGGTTTGAGGTCGATCCAACCATGCAACAAGCAAACACAGTGCTCTGTTATGGTATTTAATGCTCCATAAAGTCTCTCCTTTTTTACACAATTCATCAAATAACAATGGAAAACTTTGATGTATTTTATTGAGATTAATTTTGATAGACAAATGCAATGTAGTGTGTAATTTAAAGTGTAAGTAAACTTATGCATGTTATCTTAGTATTATTTAGAAACATTGGAAATTGTATTGTTTACTTATTCTGTGGCCTCTGAGGAAAATCTAATCTAACTAACTCTAAAATAAATATCAGTTGATGCCATTCTATTTGTGTGTGGCACAACCTGAACTTACATGCAGGAAGAGCATTGATTGGTGAAGCAATAAAGAGGCAAATAAGTCACAATGAAGGTGGGAGAATCTGTCAGGTATTAGTTCTACATTCTGTAAAAGTCGCTTTCATGGAAGAGGAAATAACTGAAGGATTATGAAGACACTAAAAATCAAGAGACGTGATACCCCTCCGGTGCTGTGAAGCCGGGACCTCACACGGGAGCCAGGACTGAGGTTGGGACATGTTTGCAAGTAGCCTGTGCTTGCAAACATCCATGCTTCTGCCTGCAGAAAGCTTGGTTAAATTGGAAGTATGTTGCAGTGAGGCACAGGTCCAAAAGTGAAGAGATGTAATCAGTGGTCAGGTTGGTCCTATCTGGCATTGTGTGGTCTTGAGGTAAGCGCATCCTTACCATGGTGACTGCTTCTGTGGTGGGGATACAAGTAAAACAATATGTGACATCAAAAGAGACCATGGTTTCATCAGATGAAACCATGGAGAACTGAAGAAGCCTCATGGATGAGAGGCAAAATGTCTTTCACTAAACTGAACTTTCCAAGCTTGATCATGACCTGGATGACTGAGAATCTTCACAGATTTTTATACAAGTCAGTATCAGTTTTATTTAGATGACAGATTTACTTTCAGTGGAGAATACATCCTTGCCATGTTTTTGCAGTTTTTTTTTTCTAAGGGCCCCTTTAATGCATTCATTAATTTATATGCTGCAGTGTGGTTGGCATTAAGAAAAGCAACTTGCAAAAAGTTAAAAAATTACAGGAGGGTCCCTGTTCTGCCTATTCCCAAGAAGCAGAAGTGCAGCAGGTATACAAACAGCTGCCGTCTTTAATATTTTAATATGAAGGCCTAATAGGACTTTCCTTTCTTAGTAGCTGCCACCAGCCCTGTGTATTAAACAACACACACCTCTATTCCTGTTGTTTTATGCATTATTAAATTTGATGCTGTTTCTATTCCCCTTTACACAGCAGAGAACCTTCTTATAACCTCTTCACATGCAGCAACAGTAATCTGAAGGAATAACCATGCTAGCTTAAGGTCTAAAATGACTTTGAGGCTTCTTTGGGCATTTTTCAGGCTTAAGGTGAACTTTGATGGTTGGAAACACCCACGCCAGGTTTACCAGTGCCACACTTGTACTAAGGAAACCCTTTAAAATTCAAATGTGGTGTTAACAGAATCATATTGTAAAGCTAATATAATAATTTCTGCAGATTGTATTTGGGTTGGGAAAACAAGTCATACGCACTGTGGTTTAGCAAGAAACGGGAAAATTTCCCCTGACCTGTGATATACATTATACATACATACATTATACACACCTTATACATTCTGCATACAGTAGAATAATTAAGCTGTGTGTGATTTAGGCATAACCCATAATGTAAAACTTCGAAGTGTTTCTTACATCATTATCTTGGAAAGGCCATTAATGTTTTCATAGCTGGTATATGTGCATCAGTAATGCTAAAATGCGACGATACAAAATTTTACAATATGCTTATTTGGCCTCATGCAAGAACTGTTTGTTTTTTCTTTTATTTCTAATCTGTCAGGTACAAACAAATTTTGCGAGTGCTCCAGATTTGATGTAGGAGCCTTGCACAATCTGTCAGCTGTTATTCACGCCTAGTTTTTCACTAAATCACTGCATTTATCATTATATATTAATTAATTAGCATCTCTTGCCTCCATCAGTAGTTTCATTGACTGTTTTTGGATCAAATAATTTTTCTATTTATATTATTTTATAAATTTCATTTTGTTTACTAGTGAAACCACGTCATTTAGAGCTCTTGTGATTTATTTCTCACTTCTTGTCTCTTTATTGGTCCTTTAATTCTGCTCATGTCCTTGATCTCCGAACCAGTCATCTTTAATTCCATTTCAATGAATGAACACCTCTGACAAGCATGGGAAGTCGTAGCTTTCCCACTCTTATGTAGCCTTATATTGACGTCTGTAAAAGCACATGGTAGGAGAAAAAGTAAGAGATATTTATGACAAGAATACAAAAATGTTGCATGAAGCTCATTCTTCATACACATACTACACCCATCAGTCATTTGTAATCTATTACCCTATTACTTTATTTCTAAAGTATTAATTTTTCCCATCTGTTGATAGAAAAGGCCTTTATAACTATGGTTCTCAACCACAACAACAATAACAGGATTATTTTGTTATTTATCGTTAACTTTAAAATGTATGTTGTGTTATATGTAAATGAAAAAATAGCAAATAAGAATGAAAGGCATTCTGCTTAGAGAACAACCCAGTTTTTTTATTCAGAGAAATGGACCCAACTACATACAAAAAAAGTCTATTTAGACATGTTTTAGCAGATAGTCAGTTACTGGTGTCTAATCAGAGTGCTGTAAATTTAGTGTGACCATCGAGCAAATTGTCTTTTATGTGCAGCTTATTTCAGAAAGTCAAATCTTTCCTTCCCACATGCAGGCCAGATTTATGCTCTCTGACACCAAACAGCTGTAGAAGTTACCATCATGTGAAATTGCTGAATCCGTCGAAGCGATCAGTCTTTTTTAAATCCACCTGACTTGTCCTCTGAAATGATTTATTTCTCAGAGGTTGGAGGTCTTTTCTAATACTTTGCCGGACTCCCAGGCATCCTGAGCATCTGTGTCAAGGCCTAAGAGAGCTTGTTACACTAGATCTCAGCAAGATGACGCCTTACTTTTCAAAAGAGGAGCAGCAGGTCTTGGATGTCAGAGACTTTCTGCATCTACCTTAAAAAAGCTATAATCAATGAAACAGCACAAAGCTTTGATGAAATATTTCTGTCAATATTACCTTCTTATTGTTGAGCTTTAAAAAAGTAGTTGCCTCCTTACAGATTTATTTAGATTTTTCTTTTAAACTCTTAAAACTTTCAACAATTGTTTTTTTTATACAAGACAGATGTAATATAAGTAAATCCTAAATTCATTTTCAAACAGTTAACTTATTAGTTGGGTAAAATCTATCCAAAAAAGGTCATTTCCCCCTTTGGATTTCTGAAATCATTAGTTAGCTGTGATCAACAACATGTTTCCTTAACCATGGCTTAATTTTTAACTGGCACATCAGAGCTTGAAAACTACCCTACTTGCAAAATCAAAAAGTCACTTTGAACATTTCTGTTAATAGGACGTTGGCTAAAAGACATTGAAAAGAACAATAACTATCCTTCTGGAAGGATTTTAAAGCCATTTAAAAAGCTTTGAGAACTACAATGAGATCTATTGTCCACAAACTGAGAAAATATGGAATAATCAAGGACCTTGCATGGAGTTGCTAATTAAGGAGGTCACAAAGGAACCCATAAAAAAAACCTAAAGCACTGCAGTCTAGTCTACTGTCCTGCTTTTGCTACAATACCTATATTGCAGCTTGGAGTAATGAACAATACTAATATTACCCTGCTACAATATTAGCCTGAAGTAAACATAGTTTTACTACTCATTTTCTAGTGTGGTATAATAGAAAATGCTTCCTTAAGAGATTTTACTTAAAAAGAGAACAATTGTCAACAAGAGTAGGTATGAGGACAGCTGACATATTTATTATAATGTAATGCATCATATAGACTTTAAAAAAGCAGATAAAAGCGTTTCTATCAGCTTTCCTATATCAGATTTTTGAATCAGACCTAATTTTAAGTCTAGCACGACCGCTTGTTAGACTAAGAGGGTGATTACTTTTTATCAAGGGCCAGGTTAGTTTCCAAAAAGAAAGCTATTATTTAAGTCACAATGTGCTTTTTCAGGTTATTTCTGTGTTACACTAGAAAAAATAAATCTGAAACATCTCTGTGACAAAATAAAAATGCAGACAGAAACATGATATGTTTTAAATTCTAATTTTTCTGTATATGAACTGTTGGACTAGAGGTACAGAAAAAGTGCACATTTTAGAATGTAATTCGTCAGTTAGTCCAGTATAGAAAGTCCAGCTCATGGTCTGACATTTTAATGAGCCTACTGGGCCCAAAAAGGCAAGTACCCCAACATGGAGCAAGCTGCGGAATCCATAAAACCTCCACAGCCGCTGAGCTCAAACAACCCTGGTTGTTCATTCATAAGGCAACACATATCGAGGTCTCTTTAGCTGTAGAGACCATTACATTTGCCCAACAATCAGAACAGCAAACACTCAAACCTCGGATGAATTTCTCTTTGTCTTTGCAAACAGCTGGGTTCGTTCTCAGGCAAAGTAAACCAGTGGACAGCTCCATCCTGGACTGTACTGAACATTATTTTATTTCCTTTAAAGGGATTCTTTTGAACTGCAATGTCCCTGACATATACAGGTGCATCTCAAAACACCTGTTTATCATTAAAAAATTAAAATCATTGGTTATTAAAATAGCAAAGTTCTATAGATTTAACCACACAGAGTAAGATATTTTAAGTATTTCCCTTATTTTAGTAAATATAGCCTACAACTAATAAAAAACGCAGATCCTTGACATATCGAGAGTATCAGTCCCAGAATCCAGATTTTTGGCATACATTTTTACTTTGCCAATAGTAACAATCTTGGGAGCTTTAATCCCCAGAGTTGCTAATATTATATTTAAACAGCTGATGTGTATAATTTCTTTAGAAAAACCTTGAAAAGTCCTAACAACTGGAACTCTTACCAGCATGTGATGACTTTCCTAAAGGACAGCTTGTTAAATGAGCAGCCATATGCTGAAAGGAAGATTGAGCACAAGTGCTTAAACAAGCAACTATTTTATTAAATACACTTGGAAACCTGTTAAATCATTCAAGGCTCCATCCTAGATTTCAAGGTCTTGTTTTCTACTTTAACCTGAAAAAACAGAAACAGTGTGTTTGCAGAGCATCACCAGTAATATAACTGACCAGCACATCACTAAAAGGTAAGTATGAGTGCAAAAGTCAGTATCCCAACTGTTGAACAAATTCATGGTGGACAGAAAGGGAAATCAGAAAATTTCTCTAGCGATAACGCAAAATCTCACCAACAGTCTCTTCTGCAATCCAATGGCAAAGCAATGACCACCAGGCCCCCCTTACAGAGAGGTTGCCATCCTACCCTGAGTAGTAAGCAGATACTTGTAGTAGAGTAGTCTTATTCCTCTCTTCCCACAAGGTGAGATCAATTCAGTAACTAAATAAATCTAACACCTCTGAAAAACCACTAAAGACTGGTTGCCACTGCAAGATTTAACATAGTTGGGTGGTTTTCAAAACTTTGCATTCCCCATACATGACAATTAAAAAACTCAGGGCTGGAATGGTTTTGGTTGCACAGTGTGGTCTTTAGTGTTGCCAACTTAGTGCTTCTGTTGCTAAATTTAGTGACTTTTCAGACTTATCTTTGCACCTTTGTTTCAACTAAATGCCTGGGGTCAAATCTAGCGACTCTTTTCTGTATTAATGGAGACACATAACACATACAACACATAAAAGCACTGCACTAAATCCAGATTGCAAATGATATGTGCATGTGCAAAGCTGCTGCTACTCCCGCTTTAGGTTGCAAAAACAATTTCTAATTTCTAAAATAATTTTTATAAAAATAAATATGTGCTTACTTTTATTTGTATCACTTTTTCCTCCCTGTCTCAGCACTGCTTTCTTATTTTTCTTGGTGAGTTTTTTTTTTTTTTTGAGTGGTTGGCAAACATCCAATGGTGCATGACCACCACTAACTAGTGTGGAACTAAATGGTTAAATTCTGTGTACTTCTTCGCTTGTTTCTATAAAAGCTATTACTCTTTGTATTGCATTGACAGACTGAAAAACAAAAAGCAATTGGAGGGAAACTCCTCCTGCAGCTGGATGACATTATGCAAATTGGGTGATGACGTCATCTACTGCTCTTTAAGACAGCCAAAAACAGCTTGCTAAAGGGGTTGGCAACACTGTTTGTTCAAACTCTCGTCCCACATCGAGCAAACTGTCTACAAAGTCTGTGTACAATGTTAAATGCAATCAAGAGATTGGCTTTGCTTCATTTGCTCTGGTGAGTTTGAAAACATTCCTTTTAAGATGTTTTTAGGTACACTTTAAAACATCATCCACACAGTTCATCAGGATAGTGATCCTACTTTTGAATATTCTGTACATGTTCTAAGCAATAGACTCCCGCGTGCAGACAAGCTGTTGCACTGGGAATCCCTACTGACAGCTCCCTAAGCTGGCCAATCATCCTGAGGTTTTCTTACCACCCATCGAAGTGGCTGGAAGTGAATTTAAAGTACTTTTTAGATGGTAAACACACTCATGTACCAAAATATAGAACCCAATTTTTCCCTGACATTTTAAGCAGATGTAGGTATGAATTAAAAAACTATTTATCACTATAATCCAGTACCAAAATGTTTTAGTGGAGCGATTGGAGCACCCTCACTTTTTTGGTACATAAAGCAAACAAACATTAAAATCTACTGGCTTTCATGTAAACCTAGTAGAGTTTAGCCCAGTTATGTATTTCTGAGCTAATCTTTCATTGCGCAGTGGAGAAGGAGAGATCACGGTCTGGATACAGGATCTTCGAGCCACTTTCTCTAATTTGTTGATGCATTATATCTAGCTGCAAAAGTTTCAAAGAGTTTCAAACTCAAACATCTGCTTGAATGCGCTTAGTATATAAATAAAGATTTATAAATAAATGTGACAATCCTACCTACAGTATATAGGATGTAGATTTAACAAATAGTTTTATATTTATATTTAATGTTTGCAACTGAATATGAGAGAAAAAGCTCTGAATTAAAAAAAGGGACTCTAGTATTTTTTTCTTTTTCTGCTTAATTCGACACACCATGGCTGTTTCCAAATGTCCATCCTAACCCCTAACCCCTCTGTCACTAAATTGAGCGGGGACGATATAGTGGACTTTATATTGAACTCAGTTAACTGGCTGCTTGGACAAATGAGCACTACTTTTCACTCTCCATTGGTAACGTGATTCCTGGTCCTCGCATGGTGCCTGTGCCATCTTGGTTCTCTCTTGGTCTAGTGACCATGGAAGCACATTACTTTTCAATATGCATTGTGTAAACTTTTTAGTCCACTACTTTTTTTATCCACTGGACATTTGGACACTCATATATAACAGCATTACCCATATATAATGCTCCACATAGGGAATATGGTGGACTTTCTGACACAGACCAAATTTATGTGTGCATTGAATATGCTCTTAGATACAATGTACTGGGCAGCAATTAAATATGTGATTTCTAAAAAAATTTCTATACGTCAGGCCAGCTTTGCACTGCCAATATTTCATACTGTAACATAATAGTTAAGACAATTCTCCCATGTGTAAAATATAGTAAAACCTGATTTCTTTATTAAAAAAATTAAACAAATTATAATGTTCCTTTCCTGACACAGATGTGCTCCAACACCAAAAGATTCTTCCAGAAGAGGACATGCCTTTTTTTTTACACTTTCTTGTGCAGATTGCTGCTAGAATGTATGTAATAGGGCTCCTGATCAGGGTTGTTTCACAGAGCAATTTGCTCTCATAATTTTACTCAGTGACACAGCTTCCTAGCTTTCTAAAACTGAAAACTCAAGGTATGCAGTGACTTATGCCGGAACTTCCTCTTGATTTGAATTGTGCCAAGAGGGCAAAAGGCATCACTCAGAGTAATGATTCCCTAAACCACATATTTTCATTTCAAATCTGATTCTTATACTTTAATTATCTGGGATATTTGCAGATCCCAATACTTTTCCAATTGCAGAGCTCTGTTTGCTCTCATGTTATTATCATTTCTGTTTTGCCAAAATTATAAAATTGTGCTTTTTTTTCCAAACAATTTTATGTTCAGGATTATATTTCTATTTTCTTTTACACTAACTACCAGCATATAGATGTTTCCCTCATGTTTTCCTTACCTTTAAAGCTTGCTTGTCCATAATTGATAGACCTCGGACTTTAATGTCACTGCTCTGTGGAACAGTTCTTACTTCTACCCGCATGCATGGATCTGCTTAGTGCAACTTTCTCTTTCCTTATGTGTGGCAGCAAACTCATTTTAGGTATATTACTGTAATCTATTTCAAGATTGACTCAATAGATATGCCCCTTTTGTTTGGACCTGTTTTCACTGATACCTGATGTTTAATTTTCTTTAACATCGGAAACCCATGTTAATATTGTATCGGTGCGTCAATAAGTAACTTTCCAACATAGCCTTACTAAAGTTAAAAAATATTCCTTTTCTGATGCCATCCAGAAGTTTATTCCTACAATATGTTATTAGCCAGTTGAGTGGTAAAATGTTAGCATATATGATATTGTGCATCCTTACATAATCACATCTTCAAATCTATTTCATGAGGTTTATATAAACAAACATTACTAAGTAGAGCATACTTGTGCTATCAACATTTTGAAATTACAGGGCCATGAAAAGCAAGCCTTACTTTTTTTAGTCATCAGGGCCTTTACAGAAAACTTTCTGGATGTTTTTTAGTGTCCCTGATGTTGTGGTGGTTATAATACATGAACTCACTCATAAATGTGTTACCAGCCCCCGCTGTAGCAAAGAGAGAAATGGTGGCACGGTTTGAATCCCAAAACAAATCCCCAAACAATGCTAGTTTATTTTGTTGCAGGTGAAATTTAGTTGATTTTCATTTTCATTCTCAGCAGAAAGAAAAATGCTTTCTCTTCAGTATCAGGCATTTGTCACTCTGAGAGCACTTCAGCCAAACACCCTGATATGAAAGAGGCTGGGAGTCTATTCTGTAGACATCAATGGTCATATTTTTTGTTGAAGAAAGGGATAAAAAACACAGCAGGCCAGAAAGCATTAGCTTGGATAAAAATAAAGAAGAGCAGCAGCCTCTTTTATTTATTTATTTATTTTTAGACCCCTGCTCCTGGAAGGCAATGGGTTGTGGGGCATTTTATTTCCGGAAAGCGAGAATGGCTGTTGGTGCATATTGTTTCCATGACTGCAATTTATTTCGCAGGAGAGCAGCTACAAGCGTGTGTTATTGAATGAAGGCTGATAGATAAAAAACAATAGGAAAGATGCTTTTCAATTTCAAATTGTTCTGTAGAGATGCGGCACACACTGGCGCTGCCGCCTGGCCGCTGTGAATACCAATCGCCGTGGGTGTGGGCTGTGGGGACAAACAGCACTCTGCAGTGAAGTGCTCCCTCCAGTCTGTCTTTCCTTTCTCAGGCTTTTTGTATTCTTCCCCACTCTCTTTTTTTCCACTGTGGCTCAGATGACTTTCTAGTTAGTTTGCAGATGGGAAGTTTCCATGCAAAACACTTGAGTGAGCTCCAACAGCAGCAAAACTGCATCTCATAAAACTCAAGTAGCAGGTGAGCAGATAGAAAGAGTAAACTGATCTTTATGCTACCAATATTAAATGTCTGTGTGAAAGATTTTTTTCTTCTGATGCCTCCAGGCTTGTAGCAGCCTTGCCTGGAAGACACAGCTCTCGTGATTGGGTGGCTTTTGGGTATTGACTGTTAATAATAAAAGTAGCAAGTTCTAGCTCCAGCTATGTACATCAGATCGTGGTTAATACTCTGTTTAGATTGTCCACATTCATGTGTCTTTTTTTATACTCTTTCCTTGTGGCTCACCCAACAGGTTTTCTGTAGCATGTTGGTCCAAAGACTGATGTTGATTTGGCAATTCGTTTCTAATTAAGGGCTGGTAGTGAACCATTTTTAAGGTTTTAGACAAGGTCCTTCAGATATGGTTAAAAGGTGCACATAATGCCATGCTGCCCAAAAGAAAGCCAAAATAAGTTTGCTGCCATTCATCAAATTTATTCTCTATATATATTTTTATATATTTTACAGCAGGTTAGAAGAAGTATTGAATACTCCATCATTTTTCTCACTAAACATATTTCTAGAAGTGCAATTATTATTTATACTAGATTTTTGCAAAAATCCTTGGACAACTCTTCTGATAATTTGTTTTCACTCTGAAATCTTTCACTCAGAAGCCTTGCAAGGAGCACCTGGTCTTAGTCAGTTTATGGTAAAATTATGTTCCTTCCACTTCCAGATTATGGCCCCAACAGTGCTCATAGGAACATTCTGAAGTTTAGAAATCCATCTGTAACCAATGTCATCATTATGATTTCCAACAATAAGGCTGCAGAGGTCTTGAGAAAGCTCTTTACTTTTACCCATCATGAGATGTTTCTTGTGTGAAATCAGAGACACTTTTTTTATAGGCCATCATTTGGGACTGAAACAGCTGATATTAATTTGAACTGACAAAAGGCATATTTGCTTTCCTTTACTGAGAGATTTCGGCTGGTGTCTTGGCTTTCCGTACCTCCCTTTCCTCACATGCTCAATACTTTTTCCCTGTATCATTTCGCTTTATTACAGATCACTCATATAAATTTCTGGAGATCTATGGTTTGATTTCTCTGTATGTGTGGACTGCATGGGTTATTACTGACATCTGATGAAATTGTCATGTCAATGGCACTTTTAAATACTTATTTACCAGCTGTACACACACACACACACACACATATATATATATATATATATTTATATATATATACCCATACGCACAAAACTTCAAGTGTGGGAAAAGGCTTTTCACTCTCCCTTCAAGTGCTGAGACTTTAATTTCTAATTGAAATGCCAGCTTTACTTGCATCTAAAAAAGAGATCTTGAATTAATGATCCACAGTCTATTTTCTTTCCTGTTTCGTCAAGGTAAGACGTTTCTGACCCTTCTGGTTCAGGGAATGGCTTAACATGAAGAATAGGACACTTGTAACTCTTGTGTAGGATTTCAGTGTGTATCATGACTTTTGATGCACTGATTTCAGCCTCAGTCCACTCATTTTAAAGTTCCTAAAAATTCTCAAATGGATTTTGCTTTACAATCCTCTTAAGGCTTCAGTTTTTTCTGTTGCTTGTGCACCTTTTTTCCTTCCCTCCACTTACCTTTCTATGAATATACTTGGATGCAGCATTCTGCTAAAGAATCATGTTGTTACAAATCCACCTTCCTTGTGGAGGGCTTTTAGTGGCTGTGTTCTTGACATCCGTTCAGCCAGGAATGGTCCCTATGACCATATGCTTTAGGAAGCCATAGCGGGTTTTTCAGTTCATAAGCTGATTAGTTTGTGAAACAGGGAGCTTTACAAGCAGAGAGATTTTTCACGATACTGCTACTGATTCTTTTAACTTGAGTTTCTCATTATCTGACAGCCTAAACATTAAAATCAAAAGAAATAATGACTTAAAATATTTTCCAGTGTAATGCAGCCACACAACATTCACTTTTTAAATTTACTGACATAAGGAACATTAATGACGCTCAAACAGTTGTTGTTCTTTCTTTATGAGACTATTAGGGCTTCATGAAGAGCATTGCCTGCTGAAGCACAGTAATACAAGTCTTTGAACAGCTGATCTCCACCTAATTAAAGACTTATCCATTGTTTACAAATAGATACAGAAACTGTTGTTAGATTTTTTTGTCAATAGCAATCAACAACTGATTAATTATAAATCTGTCCGACTTAAAGGCTTCAGGGTAAAACTTTGGCAAACAGTTTGCTGATGGATTTATACAGCCTATGTGTGCAATTTAACACTTAGGATTTACCTTCTGAAGCGTACAGAGACAGAAAAACTGTGCAGGCAGTGTTATTGACTTAACCCACACAGGTTATTGTAGAGTTTGTCATCTGTGATCCATACAGATCCATTGTAATTCACAGGGGAGAGGTTTGAGTGCGGAGTCAGCTTGTAACATACGCACACAAGAAGATAATCAAATTCTTGACTCAGGACATTTTGTAAGAGGTGTCGATATTGTTTTTAACAATTAAGTCGATCCTCCTTGACTCTGTTTTTTTAGACTGCCAATCATCTCCCCTGATCTCTGTCTACCTATAGCGTTTAAATCTGAACCTCCTTGGAGTTCTTCTTTCCTTGCAGGTTCTAAATTCAACATCCTTTAGGGTTCTACAAAGTCGGCTGTACTTGACTTTACTGATAACTATGCATGCAAGAGGTGCACTGAGTTTGTAAATAGTTTTCTCTCAGCATGTAAGTTGAGTCTGAAAGGGTAGTAGCTAATGTTCTCTTCCACCCACATATCACGTGGTGAGTAAAAGGAAATGGAAAATAAAAGATTTGCACATTTGCTCACTTGATTTCAACAAATCGCTAGTAGCTAATTATCATTGGTAAACATGCAACTGAAAAGTTTGAAAAGTTCTAATTAATTTCAGAATTATGACAGTACCAGCAAAAAAAATGTTTTACTTGATAAGCTTTATGCGAACAAAGGACACTTAAAGTCATTTTGTCATTTTGTTCACTTGCTCTTCTTGAGTGAAAAATACTAAACACTTTTTTACATTATCCTAATAAATGGTCAAGAGAAAACAAAATAGTTAAGGTAGTCAGATCATTATATTCAAACTATTTTTATTGTCATATCTAAAGTCAGTTGATTATACAGAAACAAAATCACTGCTAATATATTTGAGATTTTCTTTTAAATAAAATAAATGTGTGTGGATTTTGCCCTTAATTTCTTTTCAGCTAAAGTAAATATTAAGGCTAAGAATAACACACACAAGCATTTTTAGTGGAAAGGAAATCTCAAATGTAATTTAGTTTTTTTAAAAGAAAAACTAAAATTGATCTAAATGTAATTCTTTATGACAACTGCATGTTTATACTTAAGACTTTCTGTATGGAGTCTCAGAAAAAGAAATTCAGTGAAAGAAGAAATGTTTTCATTAGTCATAAACTGAGTACTCTCCACGTCTCACACAGAACAAAGAAAATTAGTTGCACAAACTGAAAGAGGAGCAAGTTTTAATGGCCCTTCATCAAACTCAGTGCAATAAGAAATTATCAAAAACATTCAAAGTTAAAAGTGGAAATGGCTTAGATTATTTCCCACTCTAGAGAAATAAATGTATATCTTTTGTCTCAGAAAGTTAGGCAGATATACTTGTGTTAATCAGACAGACTGGTAGACACTTACTACTGCGTGGGTAAGTGACGAAATGAGAAGAAACTCTGGCTGCATTCTATTGTTTCTGTTTTCCGAAGAAGAATCTGTGTGTAAGAGGACTGACATATTGAAATTTGCCCTTATGCCTTATGCATGAGATGCGAACAGGGGACGCGTTCCCCATACGCGTGTGCCTCATCGCTCGCTTAGTCATGTCATTAATTGTTTACCATGCAGAAGAGCTATAGCCATAAGGATAAATACCCAGTTTATTTCTACTGTTTCCATAGTGATGATAAAAATGACTAAATGTAATTAATTGCCTGTGCAGAATGTTGACTAGCATATAATGGAGCAGTGACTTTGCAGGGCTGTAAAGACCATATTTATTGTTAATACATGACTGTTTTTTTGCTGTTTCTTGTTACTTTGTTAATTCTACTCTTTTCTGTTTAAGCTAACTTTTTCACAAGCAGGTGTTATTATGTCACGTTTCCCAGATGTGATTTGTTTGAGACACTGCAGAGAGGTCAGCCGGCAGCGCTGCCCTCTCATCGTCTTTCTCTAATGGGCTGGAAGTGATTCATCCTCAAACCAAACAGATCAGGTGGAAAAATCTAAAAGAAAAAACATTAACACATGCATTTAGACACTGGCTGTCCAGTTGTAAATTAGTTCTCCTGTCTTGAAAAACAAACAGGACAGCTTGTCCATTTACAGCCCCTCCTTTGCACCTCGAGTGCATGAGAATGACAAGCCTGCCTGAAGGAATCTGGGTAGCGTCTCGTAGCACTGATGGTTTCTGACCTGTATAATGCACAAACCGACCCCGGCAAGTTGGATTCTTAAATCTTTAATTCAATGAAAAATAAATCAGGGTGAGGAAAGTGTAAAGGGAAGGTACCAGTGCATGATTAACACAACCAAAGAGAGATGGTTTTAGATTAATATGTTCATGGTTTTGCTGAAATCAAGTCAGTTTGAGGAGGATTAAAGAGGCGGAGATTCTAAATCCCTCAATTTTGGGTCTGGACCACATCTCTACAGAGAAGGAAATTAGAGTTTAACTCAAAAACTCAGGCCATAAAGAAAGAAACAAAAACTATCGTATTAGTTCTGTCTGAGCCCTTTCAATGCCAAACAAGCTATTCATTTTCTACACTGCTTCTTCCGTCATGGTCATAGGTGCCCAGTGATCACCTGAGGTCAGTGTGATATGAACCAGAAACGTTGCCTCAAGGGAAAACAGATATTTAGTTTAGCATTATTTTAGAGTTATTTAAAGAAAATAGAGGTTAACAGCAATTTTGAAAAAAGTATTCACACCGCTTTACCTTTTCACAAGTCACGAAACAAACAGCTGTTGCCTTTATATCACTATGCCAAGCCATAAGTCCTTTTAGGAGTTTGTCACAACAATGAGGAGGACAGGGAAAACATGTGGAAGTAGTTGTGATGTCATATTTTAAATGTTGTGTTTTCTTTAGCTGTTGAGGAGGACAAAAAAGGAGAACTTTGCTAGAAAAAGATTAACTTTTCAGTTTTTGTTTTTGTTTTATAATCGAGCATTTTGAGATTGGCATGACAATTAGATTCAATGTTCTGTTTCTCCTGAGTACTCATGTACTTCAAGAATCAATATGGCTATATATCTAGGTTGTGAGGTCTTTCAGCTGTTAAGGTCAGAATGAATTTACCTACATACATTATGGAGAAGTTTAGAGTCTTTTCAAGTAGCTTTATTTGTTCATAAACAGAGATTGGACTGGTAAGGACAGGGGTTCTAAAATAATATTTCCTCTTATTCTATCTATTGGCAGAAAACTGCTCAACTGTCTCATAACATTTGCTTTATGCTTTTCTGCACGCTGTCATCTGTAGCATTAATGACTAAAAAGTTTTTAGGTGAAGGGAGTGCCTGTCCATCATCACAGGGCTTCTCCATTCTTGGAGTAACAACATCCAGTTGGATTATTGAGAAAGGGGAGCATTGTTTTCATATCCTCAGCAGCCTGTTAAGAGTACCCTTTTAAGAGGGAGGAAGTTTAGAGGATTTTCCTGTAAGAATCTTGTCTTTGATGTTCCATCACAGGATAACTCTTCTATTTTACTTTAAATAGATAACTCACCCAGGTGCCAGTAAGCAAATGCTTTGTCTTCACAGTTTAGGTGCGTCTTCACAGTGCTTGCTGTTGTTTCAGATTTGCAGATACCTTTTTTTTATTTTATTTCGAATGACTTGTTGCACCATTGCTCCTGTCATCACTCCACTGAAAAAATAGGTTGCATTTGTTACCAAATGATGGCACTAGGGCCCTGAATAATCATTACATTATTTTCCTTGCCCTCTGTTTTGGTTAAACTTTGTTTCCCATTTTCATAACTTAAAGTGACTCCTTAACTTAAGGCCATGTTCTTACTGCAAGCAAATGTGTCGCAAATCAAATTTTTTGGTTTTTTTGCCCATATGTGACTCATATCTGACTATTTCATGGCAGTCACAATGGAACTTTGGATGTTTTTTAAAGCCTCTGTGGTCTGAACGCTCACATTGACGGCTTTCATGTGATTATCCAGGCTCTGACTACTCATTCACACAGACTACAGAGCAGCACAGCAGTCAAAGCTCAACAAAAACGCATAGAGAATAGTTCTGCTGTCTTTTTCTTATCTTTCTTCATGTTGTCATGAGATATTCATAATATAGTTAGCTCCCATCATTCAACAACCTTTAACAATAGAGAGATGCCGACATATGCTTTTACCTCCATAAAACTTGTGCTGCAGTGTGATGTCTACATTGTCCTTTAAGCAGGTCATGTTGGTGCTGTGAAACTTTCAGATTGGTGGCTGATGCTGATCACATTAAAATAGTAGGGTAAACGAACATTAAGAAACACTCAGATTTCAGCAAAAGATGAGAATTGAGCATCATCAGCTGAAGTGTAAACCTAGCCTAGGATATTCAAAGATATCCCTTTATGATGATCTCATGTGGACCCTTGCCTGTTAGAGACTGTACAAGAGATGTTCACCATCCAGCAGGACAATGACTCTAAACATACAGTTTAGATGAAATCAAATAGGTATGCTAAAATGGTCCAGGAAAAATCCTTACCTGAATTTAACCATAACATGGTATTAAAATCCATCTGGGATTAATGTCAATAGATGATCTCTATTGAGTCTAACTGAGTGGAGCTTCTCTTCAGAGACAAAGCTGCCTTAAAATGCAGACACTAGATCTGCAAGGATGGTAGAAAAATACCCCAGAAATATTCTAGAAAACTTCACGTCTTGTTTCATTAACTGAACTTTCCAAGCCTGACCATGACCTGGATGACTGAGAACCTTCACAGACACAGACCCCAGAAGTCCTACAGCTGCAGTTGCAGTGTTAGGTGGTGCCTCAAAGATGCACTTTATTCTGACCAGAAACATTGTCCAGGTTTAATAATGCAAAATATTGTGATGCCTCAATAAAAAACATGTCTTTGTGTAGTTTAATCCATCACTCTGTTTTCGTTAGACTTACCAGAACGCTTAAATCTCTAAAGCCAAACGTGTAAAAAAGGAAGTTTAGATCTTCAACCCTCAGGCATCCTTAGTTCCCATTAAATTTGCAGAGTAAAATACTTTTATCCTTCTCCATATCTTCAAGCTACATGTTTCAGTCTACATCAGAGCTGCAAGACATTGGTCTTATTATTTTATGAGCTGGATCTCTTTCTGAATAGTCTGTGCCTTGTTTCAAGTTTGATCCGTTCGGTTGGCAGATTGTGTGTGTTAACAGCAGGTGCCATGCTGTGTCTGTCAGACTGGCCTGAGTCTCTGCAGACCGACTGCTTGCATACTGCTGCTGCGCTGAGATTTTCCTGCAGAGGAATGCACCTCTCTTTGTTTGCTGCAGTCTCCTTGAATGGCTGTTCTCTCACCCATTCTGAGTGCAACAACTTCTCTTCCAGTCGTTGATTTTACATCCATTGTCAAGGAGCCTACTTATAATGTGAACAGCAAAAAAGAAAAACTAGACATCAAGTATTCATTTCATCCAGCACGGTGAAGACATTTTCTAACAATAAGCACTTTAATGGCAGTAAAGATAATGTCTTCTTGTGTCCAAGTCAAAGGGAAATACCTAAAGCCTTCTCTTTTAAAATCAACATGAAACTGTATTTGAGCCGTTACTGAAGGAGGCTGGAAAAAACCTTGATCCTAAGCTAAAAATTTAGCACTATAACCCTAGCAAGATTTGAGCTGTCTGTTGGCCTGTAATTGTTACTTTGTTGACATTTCTGTTTGAATAAAGGGATTACATAAATTTGCATTTGTTTTCCTTCTGGGTAGACCACACTTCTCAAGGCTCCAGATCAGTGCTGGTTTGGGTTTTGCACATCGCTTTATTTTGTTCCTTTCTTCGGTCCTTTTCTGTCCCAGTGGATTTGGTTCTGTGAATATGTTGTTTTGGAACATGTCCACTAATGCGATTCTTTAGGGTGTTTAGTAATGCAGTTTTGTGGTATGTTGTTGCGGTTTGAAAAAATACATGAAATTATCCACTGACTGTTGTTCAATGAAAGAAAAGTGGCCTCGATCAGAAATGCATAGATTTAAGCTTTTGAACTTATTTTTGATTCAGTTCCTTTTAACTGACTGAAAATGTTATCATTTGTGGAATAAAAGTTACAGGTTACCATCATTGAGCTAAAAATTCAGTTTTTAGCTAAATAATGGCCTAAATGTATATGTGTAAAATAATGGTTTAATAAAGAAATCATTGTTTTGGGATCATGTCCAGAACATAAAGATTGTACTTTTGTGACCTAAGGTAGAATAACTACAAATATTAACCCGCCCTTGGAATGAAACACATCTATATTTTCCCTTTTTAAGCATGCAGCAGATCCACAGTCTTGTGACTAAAGCACCCCTGGCCTAGTGTCATGTTTCACACTCTGTGGCTTGAATAAACAACAGTAATGTCCGTGCTCACTCCGTAGATTCACACTTGACAGTTAGTGAGAACTGAAGCAGACTGGGATCTTGTTTTTATTCAAGTTTAGAGCTGTATCCTCAGACTTTGCACCTTCTCTGTCATGTTTTGGTCACGCTTCAACCCTTCCTGTCAGTAAATCCCCCCCCTTCAGTCTCCCTACATTTTATTTATTCACTCCTCCTGATGCCACTAGCTTTTTTTTCCACATCTCATCTGTTTCTTTTCTTTCTTTTTCCTGGCGGTCGCTTGTAATGGCGTCTGCATTACTTCAGCACATCAGGTCAGGCTAATTAGTCCATTTGTTATTATAATTATAGATCATAGAGGCGGGATTGGGAAGGTTAGGCAAGGTTTTCAGCCTGTCTGTTTTCCTGAGTTCAGTGATTAGTCCTTGGAGCTCAGGATTAACAGAGAAATTTAGGGCTTTTTTTTTCTATTTGTGCTTCTTTTAGGCTTAGAAAAAGGGTTTCTGTTTTTTAAGGATAAATTAAAACGCTTGTACTGTGTTGGCAGTGTTTCTCTTTTTAAGCATTTTCCCTGTTTACCTCAACATGTAACCCAATCCATTTCCAAAAGCCGTTTGGTTCATTAGTGGCAAATAAGAGCATTTTTTGCCGTTTTGCAGATTCAGTAACTTGTTTACTCTTAACTGGCTGTCGGGTGAACTTGTTTCTAATAAACATAGCAGCAAATGTGGACTGTCTTTCTCCAGCTGTAGAGACCAAAAGACCAATGTTGTTTTTATTAATACTTCCTTCTTTACAATCTTGTGACAAAAACGGCAATGTACAGTGAATTCTTCAATCTGGATAAGAATTGCTGACATTTAGTGTTTCATCATACAGTATCTGTAAAAAAGCTGATTAAATGAAACTAAGTATAGATTTACTGTTTATATTTTGGTGCTTTGTATGATTTTTAATCTTATTTTAGGTATTATTCATATAATTTTGCACAGCCCTGATCAAACCTTGCACTACCTGAGCTTCATTTGAAGCTGACTGATAACTTAATAATAATAAAATGTTGTTCTCCAATATACTCCTTTTCTGTCCCACAAATTCAATCTAGAGAATGATCAAGAAGATTCAGAATCATTCTTAATGTTACTCAAGCTGGGTCTTTCATTTAGGTTTTCCCTTCTAGCTGGATGCTGTTTTATTACTGTCTCAGTGAAATAATCCTGAAATGATCCCAGAACTTAGATTCTGGAAACTTAGAACCACACAATAATACAGTTTTAATAAAATGAGTAAATAGGAAATATGAATAAATAGATAAATAAATATGAATTCCTTCTTTATTAAGACATTGTTTAATTATATTTGTTGAAAATAAATAATGTTTGAACTAAGACCTCAGATGTTCTTCTTTTACCATTTAGTCCATAGTTATTCTACCAAAGAAGGAAGGTAGTACACCCTATAACCTCATTACCACTTTTGACCCTTTTACTAAAATAGCATGTAACCCAGGTATAAATTTTAAACTTCCATTCCCTCATTATTCAGTTTTTCCACTCCCTATCCACTTTATCTCAAATCTCACATTACCTGTAATATACTGTCAGCAATTCTCGAGAGACGTCCACACAACCAATCACTGTTGACTATCAGGGTAACCTGTGCAAATACAGCGTATGGTTAGGTATATTACGTGGAGCGGGTAGTGTGAAATATTACGACACTTTGGGAGGAGCTGAGCTGCAGGTCAGTGTTGTCATTATCTTCTCTTTAATTCTATATGATGCTCACATTAATGTGCTGAGCTATATAGCAACTACTGTGAGCCAAAAGGAGGTGAAGAAAAACCTTGTGTTGTGCGAGATAAAACCATGGAACTGGTGAGTGTCCAGTTTAACTTAGCAGTTAGCACAGTGATGTCACTGTTGTACATAAGTAGATACCCTTAGTAGCTCTGAACAATTATTAAAGAACAATAAAGTGTCTTTAATTATTGAGAACTTGTTCAGATTTGGGTTTGTGTCAACTGATTTATATATTATTATTGTGGTTTTTTTCTTCATGAAGGTAATTTGTATAGAATATTTTTGAAAATGCATATTAAGTGAAAAATGGTTTAGAAGATAGTGCAAAGAGTGCCACTTATTTATCTAAGAAAATGGTCCAGTGTTTGTTATGCAGGCCAGGTTTTGATGGCGAGCTGAAGGTCCAGGCCTAGAGCCTAAGAAGGATTGCACTTGTGCATGAAGATTTCTCCTTCTCCTGCCAGGATGGTAGGAGGCTTCTTGCAGCCAATGAACACTTTTGTCCCCACTCTGACTTTTGTCAGCTGAGATCTGCACTGCAGGAAGCACTTTATTAATAATCTGCTTGGGACCTCTTACCAACCCCAGCTTGGGGTGGATGAACTGAAGGGTGTGGGTTTATTAATTATGGAACTGTGGGATTGATATTTTTTCTTTTGTTTTTCTCTTCTGAGCAGTTTTGTATGGCCATTTGGATGTTGTCATTGATGTTGTAAATATGCATATGACTTTCCTCACTATAAATACAAGGCACTTGCAACTGCAAAACTTCTAGTCTGTCTGCCCCTTCATGAGTCGAATCTATCTTCTGAGAAACTAGCCCATTGACTTTGATGATCACAAATTAATTTACGTTGCTATAGTGCATCTTCACAAATATGCTACAAACACCTAGCTTATGTAGCTTTCTACCAGTCTCCTCCATTGGTAGGTGGAAAATCTCAGTAGATTCTAGGAACATTATCTAAAAAGTTTCTACTTTCTCTCTAGTAAGCTTTACTCCAGGCTTACACTAAACGAGGGAAATCATTAAAATCAAAATTGCACCAACCAATAGGTAATGTAGTGCAGGTGCAGTTACTGAAGCCATGTGGCACAACAAAGTGTTTCCTGAAGAAGGAAGTTTGTTGCAGTGGTCACCCCATCCAGCTCCACAATTCAAAAGACTATGCATGAAAAGTCCCAGTGAATTTTAAAATGAAATCAGCCTGCTAATATAAGTAGTGAAAACAAAAAGGGGACGGAGAAGCACAAGAAAACTGAGGGAAGGATGAAATGGATGGTTTTGTGCATGGATGGCGTGTTTTGCAATATAACTTCTGGGAAGAGCTCAACCCATGTGAACTTTTCTTGTCTCAAGTGCCATTCCTGCTGCCTTGATGTAATCTTAACACTTACTGGTTGATCCAGAAATCTGTAAAAGAGAAGTCATAATTCTCTTATGCATAGCCAGCCACACATTTGTAGACATGGCTGCTGTGGTTCTGTTTTAGGAGTTATTGATTTATTGTGGATTATACACTTACTTATTGTTGCTCCATTGTTTTTCCACACAATTGCGTTTTTCTTTTTTGCTTTTCCTCTTTTCTACATTATTTTTAAAAATGTAATTATTAGCATTTTATATTAGCCTAGTACCAATTGTTGTTTTCGTATTTAATATTTGCAATATTATCAAATTTAAATAAATAAAGAATGCTGCAAAGAGGCATCAAATTAATGATAAAGCCAAACTGTTCAATCTGAAAGGAAACACAGCTCTAGTTGTGAACTCATGAAACCAAATCATATTACTCACTGTCTGTATTGTAAACCATACAGACATATATATAAAACAACACTGACAAAATCTAAGTTTTAATAACCTTTTACTTCTTGTTCCAGTTTGATTTGTCCTTGTTGGTCATCAAATAACCTCACCACTAACGAACTGCTTCTTGGTTTTAATGAACGTAGGTAATGGACAGTCTGAGCCTGATTGCCCTTATCTGCAGACGAATGATTTCCTGGGCTCTTTTCAATTATGTTGGGAAAGAGGTCACTAAAAGGTTTGTTTCTTAGCTCAGCCATTCAGCTTCATTAAAGCCTCTGTGTGTATTCATTAACACCGCAGTCATAGGTCCCTGAAGTGCGTGCTCTGCTTCGACATTTTCTCCTTTACAAATAGATTAAAAAACATATTAATCCTGCTCTAACAGTTTATACTTGATTAGCCTTTTTTGCAAATTTCCTGTGGTTAATGATTGTTGTTGGGGAGATGTTTAGGGCTGCTTAAATATGAGAAAAAACACATTTGGGGCATATAAACGGTTTATAGCCTTCATTATTTTCTTTTGCCATGTTTTGACTATAAACTTTAAGGAAGGGGTCTTAAAAGTTATAGAGGTATTATTATCCAACAGGAGGTTGTGATGCTGAAAAGGAATATTATAATATGCAAAATTAAGCTGTTTTGAAGTCTTCTTGCAAAATGACTTTATCTGTGTAACATGATCCTTTTTTGCTGTAAAAGTAAATTTTAGATATTTTCCAAGTCTAAGTTGATTGGCCCTCAAGGATTAAGGGGTCTTTAAACATTCGAGTAGAGAGTTGGGGTGCAAGCAACAATCTCATGCCCTCCCTTCTCCCGGGGATCACCCTGGCAATCCCTTATGAAAAAGGACATCCACGATGTCTGCTTCAAGGTTTTTTTTAAATGGTTTTGTTTGATAGAAACTCAGTAACAACGTTTATTATTGATTGGAAAGAGGAAGGCCTAAAACAATTAATTGGATTAATCATGATAATTATTAAAATAGTCTTAAACTAATTTAGCAATCTATCGACTGGAGTACTGACTCTAAAACATGCTTTTAGCTGGCAGAACAACCCACTTTGACCATTACTTATACCAAAATTATAAACCAAAAATATAAAGCTTTTGTATTTCAGTGTAAAAAAAAACATTTTCATTTGTCAATATGCTTGATCCAGACCTCAAGTGGAAAAGTGTTGCTTTTGCTGTCAGATTATTTGTCGTCTACATGGACTCCACTCTGACAGGTACGCACAAGGCTAGACAACTGTGTGTGCATACTTGGCATTGGTTTACACTGCTTGGAAAGAAAGCACTTCTCAAAATGACCGCGTATTCATATTGAACTTTTTAAAATATAAAAGCAAACTGACGAGAGTCCCCAGGCGCTAGTTGGCAGCGAGACTCTGCTTAGAGAAGCAATTCACAAGGACCCACAGCGTCTCAGCCTCCGTCTATACTGACCGGTGTACGGTGGATGCTGGAGAAGAGATGGTGCTAGGCACCCAGCATGACTGAGTTTCTTTTTTTTGTTTAGCCAAAATGCAAACCTGTCTGATAGCACCTTTGTAGTGCTGGAAATGAAAGTATTTATCATAGGAAATGTAAGTGTGCTTGATTATGAAGCCTGAAATGTTGAAATTGCTCAAGGTATGTGCACGGTCTGCACAAGTATGTGGGAAACCTTTAGCATCTCACCCTTTGATCTCTACCAGATGTTGGTTTCAAATTAATTGATTCCTGATAACAGGATGATTTTATTTAGGCATTATGGAGGAAAAAAGGGACTGGATTACTGTTAAGATCACAATTCTACATTTTATTTGTCTGTTACTGAAATAATTAAGAGCTGTGGTTGCGATAAGGTAATGTGAGAAAACATTCAAGGACTCTCATTGCTCTTCTGAAGGTGTTGTTGATTTTTTTTTTACATTTTTTTATTCAATAATTCATTATAATCTTAAATTATCAGGTAGAAAACATGTTGAAAAGTACCTGGAGATGTAAAAGTGGGTACGATGATTCATTTAAATCACTAGTATACTGACTGATGGCTTTTGTTTAACTTGAGATAAAGTTTGACACCATAATTTATGAAGATAAAGCGGCAGCTATACCATCTTCCGACTGGAAATTTAAAGTACACCTAAAATGATCCATAGATGCTGACTGGACTGTTAAAAGATTTTCTGTAATAAATTGAGCAAATTTTCTGCTTGCTTGGTAATTTCCCTGAACCACCTGCTGCAGATCACTATGTGTCACATCCATTTAATAATGTTTTGCTGTGGGTAGAAATATACCCCCTTAAGTTGCTCCCCCCTTACAGGAGCTTTGCACCTTTTAGCGTTAACTTTTAAAGAGCTATATCGTATATAGAACAATATAAAACCCCAATCAGCTCATTTCTCTTTGGATTCATAGGTCAGGCAGATAAAATATGCCTCAAGGTTGCTCATTACTCAGAGCCGTTTTGTGAGCCCCAAAGCTTCCTCTCTGCACCGTCGCCAAGCGTTGCAATTCACCGACGTGTCATGAGCTCCATTTTTATCTGTCACATTCGTTTGCATGTGATGGCTGCTGATGCTGGGCTCATTAGGGATTCTCTCCCCTCCTTCTCTCGCCGCCGTCGCCACTACCACGTCTCCTTGAGAAGCTAAGACTCTGACTCATGTTTGTCCTTGACTCACACCCCCGTCTTGTCTTCCCAGGAGCTCACCATTTACACCTTGTTTCATCCAGTGTTTTGATAACTCTTTTCTGACTCTTGGTTTTTCTAGTTCACTTTTACTCTAATTGCCTTCATGGAAATAGTGTTTTTTTTTTTTTTACTAATGGTTTTCTTCCCCTCTTTCGTCTTCTGTAGGAGCTGGTGGGCAGCAACCCTCCGCAGAGGAACTGGAAGGGAATAGCGATCGCCCTTCTTGTCATTCTGGTCATCTGCTCGCTGATCGTCACCTCCGTCATCCTGTTGACACCAGGTACAGCGGTGCAGGACAGGAGTGGGAGGGGTGGGGGGCACCACACTATGCGCTCCACAGCGCTCTGTTTACACAGCCATTGTTATGCACAGGCATGCCCATTAAAGTTCACAATCAATCTCCTCACAAACAATGCAACGGACAAAGTGCCAGTGTCTTGCTGTCTCTGTCCTTGGACGGCTCAGGCTTTGGCAAAATGTTGGCACTAATTTCCCCCCTCAGTATCCTCATGGACACTTTTGCTTTAACAGATTTAGTCAAGGTCAGGAAACTTCATTAAATTGAGCTTGTGCAACACTACCTTCTTCACAAACAAGCAGCTCCCAATGTGCCTATTTTGACTAATTTGGATGTCTGCTTCTTTACTTAGTTGTTTTAAAGCCCCTGGGTTTCATTTGTGACTGACCTTGAAGTATGCTCTGTTTTTTAAAACTTTAATCAGACGACCATCTGTTTGCATTCAGGCCCATAAAGTTCCTTGATACGGTTTTATGCACTGCAGGAGTCAAATCAGGTTAATGTAGCCTTCATTGTGTGCTCATTGGAATTAATTTATGACAATAAGCAAAAGTGTCTTTGTTCACAGTTTTCCCTCATTGAAAGTGCTATGTTGTGTTTCTGGCAATGTTGAACAGGTAGTTTAATCTTTTTCTAAGAAATCAACAAATATTCTAAATCATAAAAACAGTCTGTAATAAACATGTACATCCATACTAGTAATAGAGAGTTTGATGTGACTTTTGCAAAACTCAACAAGCCTCTAACATAATTTGGCCACGTTCTATAGTTTCCTATGAGAGATCAAGCTGTACACCAGTAACATTGGCAATGAAAACTCATCATAACATGATCCTACCCACTATACTTTTGTCCTAATTTGGTTTTTTTTGGTTTGGTTTGTTTTTTTCTCCTTTCTTAGCAGAATCTTTAGTGATTAAGTTGGCTGGTTAGCTGCAACAGGTTCTGGATTTGTGTTGGAGTGAAACAGTCCCACAGGATGATGGTGCCATTCCCTAGCCCTTGGACTCAGAATGCACAATGGCATTTCATTGCTCTCCTAGAGGATGAATCATAAGACATATATTGTTGCAGTGACAAATAACGATATACTAGGATTTGTGTTGGTAATACTGCAATTAGTGGCGTTGAGGTAATTTTATTGCAACAACTCGAACAGTTAATTAATCAAACATTCAAGACAATATGACCATACACGAGTTTAGCATTGTCAGGGTTGCAGTATCTCCGGCAGACTACTTAGTCTTTGATCTGTTTGAAGATTCTGGTCATTGGCTTGTGTGGCCTTCAATTCATGATGTCTTTTAGATTGTGAACCTCTTCTGGAGGGAGGTTCCCAGCAAAAGAAGGTGAGAGTGTGAAGTGATGCCTTTGTCCTCAAGTATGGTGGGGGCATCGCATGTCGCTGTGAAAGTGTCTTGTGATGGTCTTGTGAGAGGGCTTAGGAGGGGTTTGGAGAGCAGAGTACAGCAGAGCAAAACTACATCTTCTTTCACGAATGTTGAAAGTTAACTAGCCTGGACATTGGTACTGAGGGTCCAAAATGAATACCATGACTTATGGAATACCAAGACTAATATAATATAGCATGATGGGTTTTGAAACAGGGCCTATTTGGGTAGCTTAACTTTTTCCCTAGCTGTGACAGCTAAACGGGTGTTCTGTATGTTTCCAGTCCACGGCGGTCATGGACCCTGGTGGTGCCTGGGTTTTTCATAGGACATGCAACCCATCTTTCTTTTATCTGAGGGAGACAGTTTCGTTTTTCTTTCAGATCTTAGAAAAGTAGCCAATCTGTAATACTTTATACTGATATTAAGTTGTTATAGCCCTTTGTTATAGATTTTTAGAGTCTGCAATTATTTAGAATCGCTTTAAAAGACTTCCTTATCTTATGTAAAATTCAGCCTCTTAGAACTTCCCCAGAGTCTTTAGAAGTTAAAGAATATTGGTCAATCCAATGAGTAATGTCACACAACTTCTTCTATACGAGTTAAGGGAAACTGCCTGTTGTAGAGAATCAGACACTATAATAATTATACATTTGATGAGTCTGAGTTGATAGGGCAACTGAGGCCCACTGGCTCTTGCAATATCAAAGTTAAGTTTGATTCCAACTTTCTGCTGCTGTCCCCCTGGGTAAGGGAAGTCTAATTTTTTTTTCTTGGCAATTTGAAGTTCTGGCATGTTTGATATAAACAGAACAGACCAAGACAGCAGAAGTAGAGCAGGAAAAAACTGTAGGACAGGCAGGTGGTGTCTCTAGCTCTACCCATGCCTCAGTCTGCCCGCTCCATTTCTAGCATTTGTGTTCTTAAACAGAATCACAGCTCCAATCCATATTTTTCCATCATTTATGCTTTAAGGCCACACGCAAACAGCCTACTTAATGAAATAATACTGGGTATCTTTAATAGGTTTTTGCATATTAATGTTAGTGCTGCCCTTGTCAAATTTGGTTTTAGAAGTTGCTGTGATTTAATTAGTGTTTTGGTGCATTGGAGTGGAGCCGTAAGACATTGGAGCTCCATGAAACCTTCCTCAAGGACAGAGTTTGCTTGTGCAAAAACGGTTTATTTTACTCCTCCAGGAGGTTATTGTAGTTGTTAATTGGATTCCTGAATTCTGTAAAGTTGAATGTGTTGTCATATTTTTCTGCTCACAGGCTTACTAATACATTCTCTTAAAAACCTTCATAACTTTTAGAGTTATCAGGCTTCGTTGCAGATTGTTACCCTTCAAACTGCAGTCACTAGTTTTTATTTGCTTGAATAGTTTCAGAAAGTCTTAACGCATTTGAAATTAGAAACAGTGGATTGAAATCTCAACCCACTCAAAAACTGTTTATCAGACAGAATGTGATTCTTCAGTCCAGTTGAGGAAATTTCTAAATGTATAGATCCTTCTTCCTAAAATATTTTGCTAGCAGAGCTTCAACTCGCACTGAAAATGTGACCTGATCCTCAAGTTGACAAGGGTATAAACAATATTGATTGAAATGTCTGACCACATTGTAGAGGCTGTTTTCTTCAGACTTACTATGCAGTCTGGTGAAAGAGTAAAGTATTTGCTTTAATAATTTCTTGGATGAGTATGGTTAATATATAAAGGGATACACATTTTTACTATCCAGATTTTATTCTGTATTCTGTTCTCTAAAATAACTGAATTTCAGAGTAATGAAGAGATCATTTTATCAGAAGTTTATGTAGGTTGTATCTTTTCTCCTTTAATTCACACTCAATGTTCAATTAACTTTTAGTTTTAGTGCAAAGGTGTGTTTAACCATTTTTTCATATACATCTTGCATTCGAGATTTTTTAATTGAAGAGTGAATAACTGATCATCAGTGTTTTTGAACTATTTAAAAGTAGTTTTGCTGGACTAGAAAAAGTTTTTCCCATCACAATGTCCAAAAGAAAATACATCAATAGGGACCTTGGATAAGCAAGATCAGAGGACATCTATAAGATTATTTTTCAAAAAGCAGCATGAAGTTCTATCATTCCATATAGTTAGTTAATAACTAGTTAAAATCACAGTTGCATTTCTGTTGGAAAAAATCCCAATTTTGATTTTTGGCAAAATCGTTCAGTCCTAGAGAAGACTGATAAAAAATGGAATAGAGCTGTAACATAGATTTTGGAAAAGTGAATCAATGTGAATACTTTAAGGATGCACTGTGAGTAGGAATTGTTGACATCTTTCTTTTTTGGGTTCATAGCAAAAAAAAATGAGCAATTAATATATCTTAGGGCACGTGTTGTATATTTACGGAATCATGATATGAGCTAAGTAATTCTGTGAATCTCTTGTCCATTTTGTTTATCAGACTGACAAAGCCCTCTCATCTAAACTTGTTTATGGGAATCATGTCCTCAGTAAAACGAGGTGCAATGGCTTTAATAAT
>JAUZNJ010056576.1:0-39404 GCA_034780135.1 Jordanella pulchra | reverse complement strand
CTGACAAAGCCCTCTCATCTAAACTTGTTTATGGGAATCATGTCCTCAGTAAAACGAGGTGCAATGGCTTTAATAATTTTTTTGCAAGGCTTTGAAGCTAGAGGACACACAGCGTCACATATAAAGTAGAATGCCAAGTGGAAATGAGATCCATCCAAACGTCCAAATACATTAAGGACTAATTTAATTGGTCAAATACTTTAAGATTCTGTGTGATTGACAAAACACGTATAATTGCATGAATGCAAATATTTAAACCAAACATTTTTGCAGTTTGAACAGTTTTTCCCATAATACTTATCATACAGGTTGTTGCTGAGATGACGAGAAAAGCATGCAATGACAGTTATGTTGTGTAGCCATAGACCACCATCTCAACATCGGTTCCTTAAATAAATTGCAGTTTCAGTGTGGTACACCACAAGCTCTTTTGGTTTTCACCATGTTAGATAAGAGACACCATTCTGCAAAGGTCAATATCCACTGTCTGTCCTCCAAATAGTCCTTATCTGTTTTGAGTCTGCCTTTTGCAGAGATACTGTTTTAGAGAGACTTAATTTAGTACAATAAGGTATAAATAGCATTTCTAACCAATTTTGTCTGGACAGATGACACCTGTAAGGAGATGTTTGCACATAAAGCTCAGACAAGCACACTGTCCTTATGTGTTAGGTGGTGTGTGGTGGTAATTAAAGTTCTTTATTCTTCTTATTGTGTATTCACTACAAAAAATGTGTTAAGTTAGAACAAGTTTTCTACCACCCGTTGGAATATAAATAATCAATTTTATGCGTATGGAGAATGTAGATTGTTACTCCCAGTAATGTAAAACATCTTCTGTTCTGAATTTCTGTTGTGACTGCTTCTGGTTATTCCAAAAAAATGTTTGAAATGTGTTTGAAAATCCTTTCTTTAAAAAACTGATTGGGATATTTAATTTATTTAATATATTTATTTGAGCTTAAACAAAAACAGCTTTTTAAATTAGGAGATTGTTTGTTCTTTGTATTTTTTTTTTTTTTAAGGAAAACGTGTTTCAAAGGTTTGAAATTGCAGGGAAAAATCCAGTTGGTTCACCAAATTACTTTATTTTACTCTAAAAATGCTTAATCCAGCAGTTATTGAGGACATCCTGTTTGGTTCCAATTATACTTAAAGGAAACTTTTACAAACAAAGGTCTATTGAGTAGCAAATTGTGGTGATGCTTCTTGTCTCAAGAGTTGTTTCCACGCACTTAACAGGTTGGGTTGATGGATGTTCCCTATACAGGTTGGCATCCAGTTTCTAAGTGCGCCTGACAGCCACTTTGTTCTCTTTCACACACACACACCGATCCAGGACACGCATTTAGACTTTTGTACGCCAGCTCCTCCTCTGACAATCTACAACTCTGATACCTGGGAGGTTACTCTCTTCTCTGCACATCTAGGTCATATGCTAGTGCTGGTTTTATGACTGACAGCTGCAGCTCAGTAAAACAGTGAAAGGATGACGTGCAAGCAAAGTGAAGATAAAACATCCTTTTAGATGAGCTTATAAGAAGCAGGAAGGGAAGCATAATGGTGAGCAATGTGGCATAGAAAATGTAATAATACAACTAGAAAAGAAAAAGATTTTTAGGGGAAACCATTCAAAAGGTGAAGCCCCGATTGCCTAAGTGTGTACACGCTATTACTGCACATGTAATCTGATTTGAGCACCCACTGTTCTTTAGTCTTCAAATCTATCTGATTGTAGGAATGTCTCTTGTCCACAGCCACCTTCACATGTCAGGTTTAGGTCTGAAATCTGAATTTTTTTAATGGATTCTGCTGAAGGTTTACTTTTTAAACACAGATTCTCATTGTGGGTGAAAAACACAATCTTTCATCTTCAACACCAAAATATTTGGTGTCTGGTAGATGCTATATTCAACCAGACTAGATGTTTTCATCCTGAAATTTCACTCCCTAATCCAAACATAGGAAATGTATATATATAAAAAATGTTGTCCCTTGAAGGAAAAGATGTGTAAAAAGCTATTGATTTGCAAGTGACAAGTAAATCACATGTTTTTTAATCCAGAAATGCACGACTCATGTCAAGATAAATCGTTTGACTGAATATAGAGCTGAATGACAAAGCACTTATTAAATCATAGATTTTTATTAGCTCTTCATAAAACCTGCATTTATTTGTAAGAACAAAAAAGATCGGA
Source organism: Jordanella pulchra (assembly GCA_034780135.1). Classification (NCBI taxonomy): domain Eukaryota; kingdom Metazoa; phylum Chordata; class Actinopteri; order Cyprinodontiformes; family Cyprinodontidae; genus Jordanella; species Jordanella pulchra. The sequence goes on along the minus strand of JAUZNJ010056576.1, from coordinate 37,206 downwards.
CACTGAACTTAAAATCGTTAAATAAATTGATGCCAGTGTTGCTTTTATATTTAATATAAAAATAAACAAAGTATCCAGCAAGTTAGAAAATCATAAGGAAACTGATCATCTTAAAACTGAAACAGATTTTCTTATGAAATGTTACTTTGACTGTTAACCAATTACAACAGTACAGAAACTTTTTATTTCATGAGTAATATCAAATCGTTACAACAATAAATTTATAAGATGCCTAAAATGTAACTTTCTGATGGAGATCATTTTGTCTGCCAGCTTGGATTATTCTTAAGAACAAGCATTAGGTCAATCTAGTATTATAAATGAAATTCAAAATTTCATTTGCAGACATAAAATAAACATAGAAATGACATCAACGAACATTAATAATTTATAAGTCACTTTGTTAACTTTGACTCATCATTCTTTGTTTTCTAATAAGTTTAAAGTTGAAAGTAAGTTCATATTTGTTGCCTTTCTATCCATAGTTTTCAGCCCTTATGTTTTATATAATAAAATGTACATTTTAATCACCGTATTACTGTATTTGAGCAAGCTAATTTAGTGTAAGATATATTTTATAATATAATATTTATATAATATAATATTTATAATATATTTCATAATTTCCTTAGATAAAACAATTTTCCTTTGGGAAACAAAGAAAATTCAAATGATGCGTTTTAATGCTACACTCAGCCCGACGCAGTTCTATAAATGACAATTATTAGCAAAATATGTTTTGTCTTACTGAGATATTCGTGAAATTTCAATAATGAAGAAAAAGTTTTCATTTTCTGAGGGTATTTTCCCATTGAAACCTCATGGAGGAGGTGAAGAGATTGTTAGTTTTAGCTTTTTTTTTTTGGTCTGCTTTTTTACTGTTTCTTTGTTAATTCAATCTGCTCTAGATTTCTTAATAAAACACAAAACTATTACATTTTAGGGAGACGTATATAGTCAAAACACAGTTGGGACAGCTTTCTTTTTTGCCTTCTCTCTTCGCCCTGCAATGAGTGATTTTATGAAGCTGGGGATGATATGATGAGCATCGATGGATGAAATTAAGCTGAAATAAATTGTAGGAGGCATCTGCGGTAAATATGTGCGTCTCTGCTGACAAATAGAACCCATCCTGGTTTTTATCAAAAGCCTGAGGGAGTTATGATGATGCTTTTGTTATTTTGCTCTTGTGACTTTTTCCCCCATCTCATATAAGGCTTTTCTTCTTTGAAAGTTGAATAGCCTGTGGGGAGAATGTTGTTAAGATGCAGTTTGAGGTAAAAAAAAACTGACAAAGGACATTATAGATTCTCAGCTTTTTGTTGTCAGGAAAAAAAAAGGGTTATTTCAAACTCTGTGGTCTTTTTCTGGTATTATTGTTTCTCCCCAAGTGCTTCAAAAAGCTCCTTTAAATTAACTAAAAGTTTTATAAAATATTGAGTTAAACTCCACCGTTTATTAGAGTTAGCTTTATCAGAAAGTATCCTTCATTTTTTTTTTTCTGTGGTGGTATTCACACAAGAAGACGATTTGAATCAACTGTATAGCAATACTAAAAGTAAGACAAGGAGATAAAGTTTGTGTTGTTTTAAGTATTGAATCATTAAAGCATAAAAAATAGCTTTCAGACATTAATCTTTAATGCTCAGGGCAGGCATTGTCATTGGAGGTAGCTGTGTAGTTTCATTTTCACTGAATAACTGGGAGCAAAAACTCTGTCTGTCTGTCTGTATATTTAATTGGCATCTTGATCATTTGATGAAAATATAAACATAGAAATGTTGCTATTATTACCACACATTACAATGTTATGACTTGGAAGCTGTTATTTTGGATACATGCAAATGTAGTCACAAAGATGGGAGAATACTGCTGTGTTAGAGATATTTTGACCCATCAAACACCTTATTGTTTCTAATTAACAAACATATTTTAATTTCAGACAAAGACAACCGAACTAAAAACAAAATCCAGTTTTGAAATGATTATTTCTATTGTAAAACTAATTGCCCCCTCAAACTAATAGCTGGTTGTATCACTAGGAGGCAACAATTTCCATTAAGTGTTTGCTGCAACTAGTAATGAGTCTCTTACATTAATGTGGAACCATTCTGATCAACTCATTTTTGCTTTAATTTTGTCACACTTTAGTTTTATATAACCATAAATATCCTAATTGATTTCATGCTACAAGGATTTAAATAGCCTTTGAGTAAACCAATTGTCACTTAATCAATATTGTACCGCATCAGCCAGGTGTGCTTGAGCTTTAGCTCCAACCTGAATCCTGGGCATTCTTTTTTCTGATTCCCTTTTTGTTTGACATAAAAAGCCAGTTTAAGGACAATGCATATTTCTTGTTTGTACAGGGAAAATCACCTCTTAAAGTGAGTGCTTCAGGTGATAATTGCTCCATTATTTCATTTAAACTGTTTACAATTAATACTTACATTAACTTAAAATGTCAGAGCTGTCAAGAAAACAGGTAAAAGTTTGAGGTCTACTTTCTCACCACAAGTCATCTTAATGTAACCTTCTGTGCTAAAATAATTAATATTAGACTGGCTAATTGGGTGATGTTATGGCTTCAGTTAGACCACAGATCTGACTATACTTGTCGGCTAAATCAGCAGCAACACTGGTCTGATACCATGGAGCTTTTTCGCTTCAATACAGATTTAAATATAGGATATTTCTTGATAAACTGAGTACACAGATAACGTTCCAGTGTTTACTTTCTCGCCTAAAAAATGTCTTAATTTTTATTTTGTGACAAACTGAAGGTGCTACGTTTGTTGAAACAGCTGTAGACAACCCCACCCCTCAACAAGATAGAAAGCACTAAGTTTTTAGTGGAACCAAAGCCCCAGGAAATCAAAAATACCCTGGTAAATGTGTATGGAAACACAACCTGAGCGTTAAAAAGCCCCAAACTTTTGAGTGGCATTGGGAAAGGGGCTTATCTTTAGGTCTAGGGTTCCAGGGATTGTGTCAGAAAAACATCATGCATTTTGATTCAAAGCTGCTCAAGTATTCTACCGATTAAGAAAAAAGAAGCATGGAGAAGAAAGTCTGTCTAATGGGATTTCTGTTACTACTTTCACTTCCTGTTGTAGTTGTGTGATGCTCCCCTTAATTTCTCCACATAGCCCCATGAGGCATTATCAAACTGTTTTGGAGAAAAACTCTTAATTTCTTTTCCTCCTTCTGCAGCTTTAAAGTGCGGCTCTTAATTTGCATCCTTTCTTCCTGCTTTTGATGCACTGGGACAGAGAACAAACCTATCTGGATAATTCCTGCTCAGACCAGCTATTTAAACCATACCAATGTTGTTTCAGGGGTCCTTGATTAAGGATACACCAGCGTGACCACAAATAATTATTTAGATTGGCTCATACAGTCACTTTCGGATAAAACAAGATTATTGCAGAGTGAGATGTTGGAATTTCTGCATGTCTGCTTTTGAATCATATGACTTCACTCAAGTTTTTTTGGGCTAGCTTCAGCCCTCAGGAAATTCACCTTTTCTAGTTAAGCTGAAGTGCCAAATTGGTTTCCTAAAAGTTCTAAAATCTTTCTTTACCAAACTGTGCTTCTGTTCTGGACATTAATACGTACCTACCTGTAGTAAAGAGGTTGTTTCCCTTACAGGTGAAGATGATCGTCTGGCTCTGAAAGGCAAAGTTACGGTTGGAGATCTCTTCCGGAAAGAATTCAAGGTTCATGATCCAAACGCCAAATGGATAAGTGGTAAGTTTTCTTTATTAGTCTGAAGATAGAAGGAAAGGTTGACAAGGCCTTATTCTCTGCCCAAAACAGAGACGGTTATCTTTACCCTGAGGCTGAAGATTTAACATTAATAAGATGTTATAAAACACCACGAAACATTTAAATAAAGGTCAACAGAAATCACTGAATACTTGATAATGTTTAGGGTTATGACAGAGGGATGAAAACAATTATAGATGTTTTTCCAGGTCAGTGAGACTCTGTAATTTCTACCTAATTATGTAGCTGGAGGGCAACATGAATTGTCTGGGAGGAGTATTTGAGCTGTTGATTATTTTTCAGATCAGTATAAACAAAATAAATATAAATAAATGTTGTTTCATTTTTGATGATTTGTTCGTTGGACCTTTAGGAAATTGTGAAGGTGAATAGATTTAATAAGTGATTTGTGAGGCCCCATTAAAATACCTTCACTGATGTATAAGGTCTAGAGCGGGGGTCTGCTGCTTCGGAGCTTCATGTGGTCCTTTGGACCCCCCACAACGGATCTTAAAAGTGCCTAAAAATGATATAAAAAAACCAAACTAATGTACTATAATAAAAAAATATCCATCTTAGATTCTTTAGTGGTTTTTTGTAGAGACTATTGGAATTTAATTTTCACAACATAACAAGACATTGGTTTATTGAGACATTTTTCTTTTACTTCGGTTCGAAATTATGTGGTTTATTATTGTTTTAAAAGGTAAAAATACCAACAAACTTGCTTGGTGAAGGTTTTCTATCGCAGACGATTAATAAAAATAATATTTTGTGTTTTATAAAACAATCCTGTAATATTTTGCTGCTCTAAACCACCTTTCTTTAGTCAAATTCAGGGCAAAATGTCTCCTTGGATATGAAAGTTTCCTCACCAGGTGGAGGCTCTACTGGGCCTTTTTTCATAGAATGAATCCACACCTTGTCTGAAGGATTTGCAGGTGCTACTTTGTGCTGCGGCTGTTAGAACTTTCCCCTGGGGTCTTTTTAGCTCAATAAATGCTCTCAGGCCTTTTTGGTTTGCTCCTTCAGTCTAAAATTAGTCAATGAGCGATTCTTGCTTTTCAGTGTTAGTGTGTGCTTGCATTTTTTGATTTGGAACCCTGTCCAGGGTGGGTTACTCCTGTGACTCATTGACTGCTGTAAATACACACAGGCAAATGGTGAATGTTAGGGGACAAGTGGGCATAGTTATTGTATTAATATAAGTTCTAAACCAAGAAAATGTCTAACAAATTAAAGTTTCTTCTTCTTTCCAAAACTGAAATTCAAAAAGGCGGTCCTAATATGACAGTCATCACATCTTTCATCAGTTTGTTTTGTTTATTTTCAGTTGTCAGCTGCTGTGCATCTCCTAATCCCAAAAACAGAATAACCACGGCGATCCTCATCAGTAGTGATCACAGCACATTGTCTGCATAAAACCAGCCCTGCTCCTTCCTCTCAATGTCTGTCTGTGGCATCTTGTATCACAGCCGCATCCTCATTAGGAAACATCAAGGAAATAAACACAGGATGAGTCTGTTTACATCCATGCGGGATGTAAACTGATTCACAGTAGGACAGTCATTTCGTTCAGTAGAAACCAGAAACATTAGTTCCTAAATGTTTACTTTTATTTAACAAAAGTTAGAGAAAGAAAGTAGATATTAATGATCAATGTAAGTTTTGCTATAGAAAACTTGCAAAATAATTAAGAAATATCCAAAAGAGGAGCAACAAAGTGGTGTCAGCCATGTCTAATGAGTTGTTGCTACAAATATTATTATAACAAAGAAAAAAAGTATTCTGTTTCAATTGTGATCAGGAAAATAATGTCTTAGTGTAAAAGAACAAACTGAGCAGTAAGGTTGTGTAATTAATTTATTATACAGTTCCACCCAAGAAAACTCTGACAAGAGTAAACTAAAACTGTGTTTAAAACACAAAATATATTACACCAAAGAACAGGTAGTCAGGAGAAATATTGTGGAGCAGCGGTTTGGACACCTAGCAAACCAGAACTAACCATACAAGCACTCTGTGGTGAACCCCATCCACCTGTCACCAGAACACTCGGATCCTGTTTAACGATGGTGATAAAAACATCATTATTTACTTGGATTTCTACTTTGTGGTGTACTCTACAATGGCAAACGTTAAAGAAGAATAAGAATACATTTTTATTGTCCACCAATGTGGAAAATTGTATTTGGCTCACCAAACGGGCAGTACTGAATACAAATGCTGACAAAGAATAAAAACAAACAAAAAAATTCAGATAAAATGCGGTCCAATAAAATACATGAAATTAGAGAGGGTCAGGTCATATGAGTGGATGCCTTAATTTGAATTCAAGAAAGAGATGGCATTTGGACAAAGGATCTTTTCAGGGAACCTCTTGTCAGGGGAACCCTGTAGCCCCTCCCAGACCACAAAAGCGCAATCTGGCAGGACAAGGAGTGAGAGACGTTCTCTGCAAATTCTCTGAGCTTTCATTCCTGTCCTGTCATTGTAGATGTGGGTCAGAGGCTTCTGGGGTTTCCATACAATTTTAGCAGCCATTTTCACAATTTTATTTAACTTCTTACTTACATTTGCAATTCAAGTAACCAAACCATGCACAGAGGTGAAAGGTCAAAACACTCAATATGAGCAGAATACACAAGCTCTAAAATCTGCGGGCTGACACCTAGACAGCTTAGTCTTCCTGAAAAATAAAATCTGTGTTACCAGAGAAGCTTCAGTGACTGTCAAGGACTGAACCCAGATATTTAAAGGTCCCCACAGTTTCAACAAGCTGGACGTCAAGTTGAACTGGGTCTATTGTCGGTTCTTTCTTTGTGTAATCAACAAGCTCCTTCGTTTTAGACACATTAATGTCTAGCTGGCTATAAAGACGCCACCTTTTAAGAGCTTTAACATAGGAAAAGTAGGAGGCCTCATTAGCAGAATCAGTTTTCTGCAGCAGCCTGACTAAAGTTGGGCCTTCTGCATATTTTATCAACTTAAAGTTTTTAGAGAGACAACAAAGAAGAGAAAGCAAAGAACACGTTGTGGGGGGTCTGTTTGAAAGAACACATCTCCTACTAGTGGTGTGAGATAAATTACAATGTTCAAAATGTTTCTACATCATTTTATGTACAAAAGTATGGTTTAAAGGAATATAAGAAACTGCAGAATCTCTGAATATTTTCATCTGTTAAACCACTTGTATTTCACTAAGGGGACTGCTCAAAGGATTTTATCTTTGTTTGGTGAGCAATGGTATCCGATGAGTCATTGGGTTCAAAACACAAACAGTGGATGGAATGGGCGAAGAGAATAAATAAAGTTTGAAAAATTACACTTTCTTTGACACAAAATGAACCTTTGAAATGTTCTTTGGCCAGGTTGTACCTGTGCAAACTTAAAGTAAATTAGTTTCTTGTTTTATCACAATATGGTTTGTTGTAAAGGTTCACTAATGTCTTCAGAGGTGTCTACCTTCCTGCAACAGTTACATTCTGCTGAACGGGTGGTCAACCCTCACTATACAGTCTGAGCAGAGGCCTGACCTCAGGGGCACATCATTTTTAAACACTCACTGGCTTTTGCCACTTAGTGGAAGTTAAGCACAGATATATTGCAGTCAAACAATATTTTATGGTTAATTTTAAATTCATTTTAGTGTTAAATTTGTTATTGAGATTAATGGATGAAATACATGTAAAGATGCATTACAGGACAATTTTATTTAACTCTTACTGGAGAGCTTGAGAATATATCTGGAAATAAATAATGTGTTTATATTTTTTGTTGTGTTGAAGCTGGCACGATCCCATCATAGAAAGGAACAAGTCTGACTGCAGAGTATGTTGAAACGCTCACATTGTTGGACTGTGAAAGGAATCCTTTTAAATGTTAAGAATTGTTAAAAACTTGAAGGCTGAACTTTTTAGAGACAAGAAAAAATATTTTTGTAAATTAATATTTTGTGAAAAAAGAAAAAATGTTGGTAATATTTCAAATTCAGATTTTATGTCTTTTTTTTGGATAGGTAGTCAATAAAGAAGCGTCAAAAAAGGCAACTGAAATATCATTTTAAACCATAGAATATGGTGGTCAACACCAATAAATATTGGTAACATATATAGTAAATTTAGTAGATTTCAGCAGATTGTTGTTTAAACAGTGAATGAAAGAACCTGCAAGCTTAGAAACATCTGCCCTGGATTACAAAGCAGGATGTAAATAGAATTGACATTAGTTATTGTAAACATTATGTAAATAATCTACAGTGTTTTTTCTTTTTTTCTATCTGCCACTGTTGCACTAAAACAGATCTCTTCCTGCAATGGATTCATACATAGCTTCCATCACTTATTCGCCTCATCCACTGTGTGTCCCTCTTGTATCTTTTGGTTAAATTTGATAATACGGCAAGATGTATTTATGTAGTTCAGATTCAGGAACAGTATTGATTAATACTTAAAATCATTTTAACAAGTTCATTTTCAGTCTAAAACATATTCAAAGTGTTTTTTCAGTCATTTGCTCTCTTGCCAATGTTAATATAAGTCTCTCCTGCAGGCTTGATCAAGGCCTGATCAAATATTTAAAATAGGTTATGTCATTAAAAGACTTCACTGACAAACATTTGCGACGGAAGGGTTGTCAACAGTGTCCTAACCTTTGCGCTTTATTGGATCTTTAAAGAATCTGAGAACTTACTTCCTCCTTTTCTCTGCTTTTACCACACAGTAGTGATTTGCTGTTTCATACGTTACACCCTTTTCTATATGTGGTCATAATGGCAATGTGAATTGTGACTCAAAAGACTGTTTCTGTGCCAAAGAAGTGTTTTGAAATGCTGATCTGCTTGAGAAAAACAAAACAGAATCTAAACCAAAAGACTAATGATTTTTGTATTTGTTTCATACGTTTAAGATGTTTGAATGATCTGAAATATATTTGCCTTTTATATAAGTGATTGGTGACTCTAGATGTGTATTTCTGTCTGATTTCTCTCTATTATTCCAAACCAAATTTTTCCTACATGCCTCAGTAGCTCCTTGATTACCTGTAACTACAGCCCTGATTTCCCTTTATTTCCCAATGTCACTGCAGTTATAATTCATCAAAGGCTTTTCCTTTATCATTTCTGATTTTGTGACAAGAGAGACACTTAAAGGTCTGTTATAGCAATCGAGCAAGAAGTTTGTTTTGCCCGATCTTGACTCAGTTAGGCTCTGCAGGTCGAAGAGTGCCATTAAAGAAAGTGTCTGCAGCTTCAAGGTGTGGGGATTTATGAGATCTCCTAGGAAGCAACTTTCTCCCTTTCAAACAATATGAGATGACTGTTTGAAAACAAGCAGTTGTCCAAGTGTGCAGAGTCCAACCCCATTCCCTCCATGTTTGCATGTCTTTAGAAAGCTGAAACATCCTATTTATTACATTAGAGACACAAAGACAGTTCTCTTTTCTGGGTTGACGAGGTGAATAACTTTTTATCTGGAGATCCCCATGTGTGCTCTGTGTAGAGATTCCTCTCCTGTGGCTGATTTGTTGCTCTTACTGGCTGTGACCCAAAGCTTGTAAACAAATCGATCATGCCTGAATAAGCACAGATGAATATCAGTAGTCTGCAGTTGTACTGTACACATCTGGATGCTACCATCTGCTCCCTTAGATTTACCAGAATAATTCAAACCCCTGGAAATACCTCGATCAAAACAGTGTAGGATTATATTTTCCAGCAGCATAGAATAGTCATGTTTGACATAATTGCTGTCGCCAAACTTTTTCGTATTTCCAACAAATACATGCATTATGTTGAGGAACTTTACCTAGTTTTCCAAGATTTTAACAATATATATATATATATATATGTATATGAGTGGATTTAATCTGACTAGCATTATTACCACCAATGCACTGCCTTCTGCTTATTCAAGATGCAGTTGTGAAGTGATGGTAACAGGTGTTCTCCTTCCCAGATACATCCTTCATCTGATTTTGGTGGAATGAGTTGTAGTTGAACAGCTGTGGAAAAACTACATCCCTGCCGTTGATTATCTTGCTTTTGCATATTTTTCACACTTGCTTCAAAACAAGAGAAAAAAACGTGTTTTGAAAATATATTTGCACGCATTCCTGAAATAATTGGTGATTAACTCCTTTTTTGGGGCTGAAAGTTGTGACCCAGAGTGAGGTCTGAAGACTGTCAGAGCTCTAACAACATAAAGCAGGCTAAAAGATCTTAATCAGCAACACAACGTGCATTAACTTAAAGGAAATCTACGGCAGTTGAGAAACAAGTCAAAATTACTCCACTTCTATTTTAGGACTTTACAAGAACAAGATGATTCTTTATCCACAAATGCCGAAAATATGGAACGCTGGAGAACCTCCAGAAATAGCTTGACTTAGATAATTATTCTAAAACTGCATTGAAGACTCATCCAGGATGTAATGAAAGAACCCAGAATAACATCTAAAGCACTTGAGGCCTTTTTTGTTTCAATTAAAGAGGCTTGAAGGATTTTTCTAATAATACAGAAAACACAGAACTGCTGCACTCTTCTGCTTGTTCTCTTTGCTTGTGGTCGTACTTGACAAGGGATTTTTTTGGTTTTTTTTGTTTTTCCATCTTACGTGAAGTTGCCATTCGTTTCTGAGTTGAGGTGGATGCCGTATGAGTATTCACAAAATCCATCTTGAATATAACACTTTGATTTTTTGCTAGGTTAGACAAACCGAGCATGCCCTTGATGTCACATTTGCAGAAATAGTGCAGTAACTTCTGAACCCAAAGTACAATCCGGAAAATCGGCTAAAGCTGGCCTGCCCAAGGTCGGTCTTCAATGAACATTGTCCTGCAGCTTTTAGTGGTTTCCCTGCTTCAGCACAGCTGATTCTGATAACTGCAGTTCAGCAAAAGCATGTTAATCAACTATCAATGGAAAATGTAGGAAAACCTCTAAAACCTGAAGGAAAGCAGCCCTAGAAGACCAACTTTGGGCATGCCTTGGCTACAGGCTTAAAGAACCACTGGGATGTAAGTCTGCTCATGAAACGATGTTTTAGTCATAAAGGGTAAAATAAAATGGCTATTTTAAATATATTTTTTCTGTAAAAACTTACAAAATGTCTCTTTAAAGTCAAAATTCATGATTCATGATGAGAAAGAAAGGACAGCAAATTAAAGTTAATTTCCAAGGTTTTAACTGTCACTGACCAAGAATGATACAGGTACCTACAGTATCACACACTTCTAAAATAATAATCTACATAGACCTGCAGACTTACAGCTGAAACTGAAGCTTTTTAAGGTGTTTTTTCTTATACATTTTGCTTGAGGTATTCTACCAGAGGAAAGAGCAGAAGAAAGGCGTTGACGTTGCCTTTAAGACGAATGATTCTGGGTGATGTGAAGGAATGCTCAAAGATCCTTCTCTTTTTATACTCCATGCTTTTGAAATACTAAACTAAAAAATATGATCAGGTGCTTTTCCTACTGGCCAATGTTGGCTTTGCAACTGCAGTAGAATATTAATTTAGAGACTCTTTTCACATATCTAATAACAGAGATGCTGATAATTCTGTATGTGCTTTAAAGATGGTAGTTGTATGAGAACATTATTCTTGTTTAAAAGTAATTCATTATGTTTTGCACATAATGTACATCTCCTTCTGAAACAAAGATTGACATGAGCTAATAAAAGACAGGCCATTATGAAAGAACAGGGTTTTGTAATGAACCTTGGATACAGGAGCAATCTCCAAAAACACACTAGACCTCCCAGTTGAAAGCGCTTCAGTCTTTCATCTTTTCTCTCCCTCCATGATATCAATGTTTTTTAGGTGAATTAAGTGTGGCTTATAAAAGGAGGAGAGAAATTGGAGTGGAAGATTTAGAGAGAGCTATAAGCTGATTAGTTTGTCTCCGTTAGCTTTCCCTTTTCCACCGGAGATAAACCAACATCTGTGCTTTCAGGCTTGTGTCTTGGTTTAGCTATAAGACTTCTGTGGTTGGAGGTTGAAATTGAATTTCTTTTAAAACCTCGTTTCGTTGGTTTTATGATTTCTTCCAAGACTGTCTCCATTTATCAGTCAGTACCTCAGAGACAGACTGAATATAACCTGGAGAGTTCATATACTGATCTTATAGTAAACTCTTTTTATTGGCAAAAGAGCTTCGATGTGTTTGGGTTTTTTTATTGCATTATTTAAAACACACAATACATTAGTATAATTAGTCGTCTTTATTTGATCATGTATGAAAATCAATTAAGATATAATGTATGCTGTATAAGTATGTCATTTACTGATATATATGTTTCCTATGGCCTATTTATTAACTTTTAATAGAATTTCACCTCATTTTGTGTCATTTTTTCATCAATCCATCCACCCAGTAAAACATCTGGTGTCCTAATTGTTTTGGGATGCATTTATGAATTTGCAGTGAATTTGCACCCAACACCAAATAATTAGCATCAAAGAAAGACCAAAATATTTTAGCACATGGTCATATTGGCATTTAATATGATGATAATAAATGTTTCCTTCATTTTAACTTTTCTAATTATATATTTTGTCATTTGGACTCTTTTTTTTAGTTCATTTTAAAAGGTTTTATAGTCTTTATAGTTTTTAAACTAATTTGTAGATGCACGGAGTCTACCTCTCTCTACATACTCTTCTCTGTCAGAGCATAGCTGATTTGTTTCCAAAAAAGAAAAGATCATTACATTTGGCTGTTGCAATAAGCCCCCATCAAATCTGTGTACAATGTAGTATTACACTCCTATTGCACTGCCCTGTATGACCTGTTGCAGCACGATGGTGAAGCTTTAAATTTTGTATCAAAGTTATTGAATCAGACCTTGAACAGCTTCAATCATTTAGTCCAGACACCCTGCTGTGAAAAGTAGGTCCAGTACAGATTTTTTTTTGTTTTGTGCTTCTTTGTCAAAACTTAAATCTTTCAGATTAGAACAAACTGCTAAAAAACCAATGTAAATACAAAAAGTAGTTTTCCAATAAGTATTTCAACTACTGAGAGCAACAAACTATTAAAACCAAGCTGGCTCTGTCAAAAAAGAATTGCCCCTAAAAGTTTTTTTTTTTTTTACTAACCTTAGAGTTGCCATTACTGTCCATCAGTCTTTCACATCTCTGTGAAGGAATTAAGCCTCACTCTCCTTTGTTTTATTTTACTATCAAATCTGTCATTTAAGCAGGGAGTCAGATTAAGTACAGAATAAAGAAATTCTAAAAGACAGGTCAGAGGTTGGCTTTGATGAGTCCTTATTTCAGTAAAGGTTATAATTAACCTGACTTGGCTGCATTGATCGGCACATTAAAATCTAGTCATAAGTTACTTCTCCAAAAAGTAACTAGATTCCTGAACTATTAAAGTAAATATTATTTAGCAAACTTCTTATTTTTAAAATTTGTCATCTTGGGTATAAAGCCTCCATTTTTGTATTTCATGATACCAGTTCAATATATAATACAGTTGATCATACTGGCTGTGAAAATGGTTTGAGTAACCCTGTTCAGGTTTTGGACTTGGATAATAATAATATTGAATTTTATTTGTAATGCACGTTATATTTCAGGGAAATCTTACAGTGCTATTTGGTGCTGCACATCTGAGGTGTTGGATGTAACTTTGACAGCTGCATAAAGTTTTATTAAGTATATTAAGTTTGAAAATCAACTCAGAAATCTTTCCAGAATAAAAGATTTCATGTCAAAAAAGGACAAAGAAATGGTGCATGCCTTTATTTTCAATAGATTACTGCACACTTTAAGTCATCTGTAAAAAAAAAAACTCCCCCAAAAACTCTATCAGGCAGCCGGAGTTCATCCATAAATGCTGCTGAAGTCCTGATCGACACAAGGAATTTAAATCTCCCCACACTAGTTTCCCTGTTTGTCAAATCAATTTTAGATTTTGTGCAACTGTTTGACAGATCACTAAAGGCAGAACCTTCATTATTACTCTTTGTTCTAGAAGATGCAACATTTACTCTTTGCAATTCACTGAAAACCTGAGATTTACAGAACTGAACGCAAACATTGTTGTTTACAGCAGATTTCCCTCAAACAATCCAAATAATAAACTGTTTTAAACTTTTATTCTCTCTTTCTTAGCTGCATTTTAACATCCCTATGCATTGCTTTTATGTTTATACTTTATATCTGTTTTTTTCTTTTATTTTCTGTGAAAAACACCAGGAAATATGTTTGACATATTATATATATTAATATATTTGAATGGTCCTATAATGATAAACTTGCCTTGCCTACTTGGATTTTCATTTTACATTAGGGTATGGAGTGAGTGCTGTCTGCCGTGATCTTTGTGACTACTTTGTGTCACGGCCAGTCTCCACCTGAGTGATTTCTTGATCCTTCCAGCGCTGACAGTAATCAGGCCTGGGAGAGGCTGGCGGGAGTGAAACCAGCTTTTCAAAATGTTTGGGTAATCAGAGTTAATTCTTTATTTAACAAAGGGAGCGGTTGCTTTCTTTCACGTTCGTTTGGTTAGATCTCTAGCCTTCATAAATAAAGTTCTTTGAAAAGGAATATTTCATTAGACTTGATTTCATTTGTAACATGTAGGTGTAACAAAAACCAAATAACAGATTAAATGTTCATAGCAGCTTGTACCTTTTCACACCATTCCCTGTAAAGTGTGTTTTTCTGTATCAGTATTCTAATCATGCCAGGAAACCTTCACCAAGTCTCCCTGCCTTGGTTTGGTAATTGCACATTTAGCAGACACCACTGATATCTCACAGATGCCTGTTTTTGTAGCGCTCCATCTGAATCCGACACAGCATCGCCATCCTTTTCATCACACCAAGGTGAAAGCTGTCCTCAGGGATGAGATGCCAGCTCTTCAAGCAGCTGTTTGCCATTTTAATGGCCACGCTACTCTTGTTTGCCACTCCAGGAATCCTCTTTTTTTCTCCCTTAATGATTGTTAAATATGATAAAGGGGGGAACCTTTAGAGAAGAAATGGACCAGTCGAGACGATGGAAAAGGCCATTATTGTCACTTCAGGCAGGACTTATAACTGTGATTAAGACAAGCGAAGCGTGTTTGTTTTGTCAGCATGTATAATAGGGATTTACAGCTGATAAAGTGCCTCTTGTTTTGGTTGATTAAAAAGGACTCAATTTTGAGACAACTGGCCAGTAGTCTTTGTCCCTTGCTGTTTCTCTAGACAAGTTATTTACCAACCAAGTTTGCATTACCTCCCTATTTTTTGATTATTAATTGTCGCATAAAATACAGGTTTAGAGAAAGATTGAAGTGTTATATTACAACTCTTTAATCTAAAATTACTTTTTTGGCATAAAGGGAAATTCTTTTGTCTTTCAAGGAAGCATGAGAAGCCTTTTGACAGCTGTGAAGTACATTCTTGTTCAATCTTTTAGAACCCAGACAGCAGGAAGACAAATCTGATGCAGGAGCGGTGTGTCTTTGTGCGTCTCATGGTAAATTCATCGGCCTCTTTGCTCCAAAGCTGCTAACGTCAAGGCTGAACATCTGAGGAGTTGGATGTTATCTTTGATCCAAGTTGGAGCAGCAAGGCGGTGCCAAAAATAGTCAACTTTCTCCTGCTCACACAAATACAACTGGCTTTTTAAATATATTGTACTCAATTTGTGAATGTTGTCGACTCCTTTTATTAAGCACATAGTGAGACTCATGAAGTCTTTTAGGGGCTTTTGTATTGTGACCACCCTGTCAGGTAATTGACTGAGCTGTTGCAGGTACAGGTCAATTGAGTGCAGCAGGTAATTATTAGGAACAGCTCATTGGCTGATTTAGCCTGATATAAAATGGAAAGGGGGTGTCTGGCAAGGTGGGGGTCATTAGGCCTAGTGCTCCATTGTTTTTTGGTTTGTCTGGTCTGGGTTGTATTAGTTTGGTTTACCTGGGTTTGGTTTATTTAATTTTTTCTTGACAGGCTGGAGCTTTATTTCTAATTAAATGTTTTTTTTGAACTACCTTTCTTGTGTCCTTTTCCATTTGTTTTTGTCATAATCTCTGAGCCAGGTTGTGACAAAATGTGGCCTCATCAGTTGGACATTTTGAAAGTATTGGTTTGATTATTTTTCTGTTGTCAAAGAGGAGGCTTGACTGATAAGTTTGCTGTTTGACTTTTTTGGGGATCAGCGTGTTTTGATTAAATCTTTTGATCTGTGCCATTGTTTCTGCCTAGATGTGATTGATACCTGCTGCAGTGCTGCGATTAGCTCACTTCTGTTCCAGTGTGTTTGTTTAGCCTGTGGCATAGGTTGTGAGACGATTTGTATGGAGAAAAGGATTGGACATTTGGCAAACCAAGCGGACTTTGGGTGAAAATTTTTTTTAACTACTTTTTGTGGACTGTTTTCTGGATTCAAAACTAGAAAGTTGCGATTTGCGCATTTGTAGATGAGATGGGGTGCGGTTTGAAGTTTCCCTTATTTACGACTAGGGCCAAGATTAGTTAGAGGGATTTTTTAGTTAGAGGGGAAGCTTCAAACTTACAGTGTTTTGCATAATTGCATTGGAATTTCCTCTAATAAGCATGACTGATTTTGATGTCTTTGTTCGCTCTCCATCAGAGGAGTTGTTGGAGTAATGCACCCGAGATCGGCTGATAAAATTGGTTCATTATTATTCTATTGAGGTTGCTGACAAGCATTTGAAAGAACCAATGAAAGTATCTTTGAAATTAAAATAGTACGATGGGTCTTCTTAAAGATAGCCTGGAAGGTTTTCCCTCTGTTACAGATCCAGTTTCAGGGGAATCATTGCCCTCAGTTCCTGCAATACCATCTCAGATTCCTGGATTCACTTTTGAACACAAAAAAGAACTTTTGTTAATGCAATTGGAGTATGACAAAAAAATGAAATGTAAATTAAGAAGCAAACTGGAATTTAATTGATTTGTCAACAGAAAAAATTAAATTGGACATTTTGCGGCCATCCTTGGAAAACAGTTGACTGATTCAACCAAATAGTTTGCAACAAACTCTTTTGATATTAAAAATCTGTGTTTGGTTCCTCTGTTTAATGAGAAAGACAAGGATTCTTTATTTTATTTTGTTTGAACGTGTTTCTAAATTTAGTTGCTGGTCAGATGCAGAATATGCCCTACTGTGTCAGTGAGTCTTTACATGTACAGTGCAAGAGTCTTATTCCTCTTTAACTGCCAATGATAGTCTTAGTTATGGTCAAATAAAGTTTGCTGTGCTTGAAGCTTATGAACTTGTTCCTGAGGCTTATCGACAAATTGTGAAAGAGAAATAGTCAAACATATGTTGAATTTGCTAAAGACTTAATGAGTTATTTTAGTCGTTGTCTGAGCACTCTAGAAGTTTCCATTTTCTGTGACTTGTGTGAGCTGATTGTTTAGGAGCAGTTTAAGAACACACTCCCTGTTCAAGTTGTGACATTTATTACTGAAACAAAAAAAAAAAAATGAGGCTGCCAAGGCTGCGTTGTTAGCGGATAAATTTACTCTGCCTTATAAATATTGTTTTCTAGAGTACGATGTAACAACTGAAAGGGAGAAGAGGGAATCTCCGTCATCTTTTGTCGGAGCACATATAGGACCAAGCAAGCTTAGTTTGCTAAAGTTTGATCCTAAAAACCAATATAAGTCTGATAAAACAGATTTATGTAATTATTGCCATGAAAAAGGTCACTGGAAGGCAGTGTGGGAGATGCTCTTTTTGAATTGGTGGTACCAACTAAGTTCCGACAAATGGTTCTCAAAGTGGCATATGATAGTGGGCATTTTGGAGTAAGAAAGACCTACTTGAAAGTCTGTGTCATTCAACCCTCCATTCTTTTTTTTATTTTTTCCTTCCATGGCCCAACCCCCCTTCCCTCCTTATCATTTTCCTTAATTATTTCCGTGTTTCCTTTCTTCCCATCCTTATTATCATTTTTGCTCCCTGCCAACATGTCTTTTTTTTCTTTCTTTTTTTTCTCTTTCCCTCGTTTTCTTTTCTTTCTTCTTGGTTTCTCATCTCCTTCCCTTCTATCCAATTTTGTTCTTTCCCATCTCATATCTTTCTATATACTGTATCACAGCAGGAGTTTGTTGAAAGTATTGACCCAAAGAGGCGGAACTCATATCTTTGTCGCACCTTTTATATTTTTACGTGAAGAATCTTTTTTAAACTATGTATTTTCCTTTAACTTCACACTGATGTTCTACTTTTTGTTGGTCACAAAATCACATACAGGTCCGATTATAATCCCAAAACACACAAGTTTTTTTTTCCTAACAGATTATCAACAGGTCATCATTTGGTCTCTCATCAAGGTAATGCTTCAGGAAGTCAGGCTGAATCAACACAGTAGTAGAAAAAAAAAATCAGCCCTTTTTTGAGGTGATCTTTGTATCTCCACTTAAGGTCTATAGAAAACATGTGGAGTGAGCTGAAGAAAAAAACTTAGGAGAACTGTGGATGATCTACAGAGATAATTCAGAGGAACTGGTCTAGGAGCCTTCTCTCCGTCAGCGGCATCCTAGTTGAATATTGCAGAAGATGACTGGCGGCTGTCCTATTGGCAAAAGAGGGCCGGTCAAACTGTTATCAGCATCAATTCCAGTAAGAGTGGATATTGCTGCAGATAAATCTGGTGAAGAACCCTACAAACACATCCAAATCTTGGCTTTTTATCTCTTATGTATTAATTTTCAGTTACTTTAAACCACTTTTGAATGGCATTCAGTTCTTCAAACTATGCAGCTGCAGATCTGAATGATTTTCCAAATGATTTGAAACAAGTGAGGGCTTGTATAGACTTTAATGGAGAAACCTGAGCCTACATTGTGGTTTATATTGTCATTATTGTTGTAATAATTGTTATTTTACGGGCTGCAGCCCCGGTAACGATCTCAATTATGAGCACATGCATGTTTTCTCCAAGTGTGTTGATTAGTTCGAGAGCCGACTTCTGGTGCACAAACACAGAGGGAGGAAAGTAGGGCCAGATTACAACCACAGAGCATAAGAGCTCATGTGGAGTGTAAACAGCTGACATGAAGGTCACCTCACTGGTAGGGAGGTAAATCAATTATGCAGTGCTTAAGACTAATCACAAGTAGAGGCTATGGGTGCATGAAATCCATTTTATGGTGTGTTTAAATGGTGTGCGGTTTTCCCAAATGTTTGCTCTTCTATCCTTTGTTTACGTAGCTTTAAATGTATTTCTAGCACTGTTAAAGGAGTCTGAAACCTGAGACTGCATTAATCACTGAGATTTTAGCTGTCAGCATAAGTGATGAATGATGTGCAGTGATGCTTCAAAGTGCTTTCACAGTGTGTGGTGACTTTAATAACAATAGTTTCAGCTAAATAATTCCAGGAACTGTTCAGTATAAGGTCGGAGGATGTTTATTCGTCTCTTCTGCACATAGTTTGTCTTCCCTTATGGAAATCTTTTGTTTATGTTCTAATAAACATGTATTCTGAATGTGAAAATTAAAGTTTTAATTCACAAAAAAATGGATACTAGCAATTTTAAAAGTCACTAAAGAGCATCAGCTCATTTGCATAATAAGCCATTTGCTTCACCTGGAATCGTTTTGGCTGGGATTTAAGAATTGGTCATTTGGCCGACCAGCAGTGGTGGTTGATGTGTGTGGTTACATTTTTTCCCTAGGACCATTTCATTTACTAACAAATAATCTTCCCACAAATTAAATCTTGGGATCAGCACTTTTTTGTTTGATTTTAATTTAAACAGGTCACATAAGTTGTGATTTATGATAAAAACCATATTTGGACAGACCCATTCTTTAAACTTGAGTAAATAAAGCAAGTTTTGAAACTAGAAGAGTAAACTTCATCCTGTTTTTTTGTTGTTGTTGTTGTTGTTTTCTTTTCCTGAGAATAGACTGGGCTACTGCAACAAAGAAATTCTTTAGATGATTTACTTCATCCCATCTTCTTATCTCTGTCCTAGATACAGGTAAAGTATTGGCTTTCACTGTGGCTTACTTATGCAATCTTTTAATAATCTTTTATTCTTAAAAACAGACCCTGGGCTTTTTAGCTGTTTTTCTTAGAATAAGAAGTTTGCTGTTTTCTTCTGCTAGATAAATCCATTTAAAAGGGTTTGTCTTTAAGCACTTAATTTCCATTTGGAGCCTTGGTTCTTGGGGTTTTTTACCGGTGTTCTTCCATCCCAGGGACACAATTTGAGTCCTCATCAACTTCAGCACAGTTCTGACTCATTTGAGTACCTTGTAATTAAACTAAAAACAGCAAGGTCTTGTCATTCTAAAGAACATCTGAGTCACTTTGCTTTCCCCTCAATGCTGTCAAAACCCGATTCCCCATTTTAAAGCAATTTAAGTCATTTATAGCATAAGCAATGCTCTCTGGAAAAATGGAAGAGAAAATATTCAAATTCCCCAATTACTCCTAGAGAGATCTGAGTTCAGAAAATCCAAATGATGGAAATGGAATGCTTTGGGTTTTTCTTATTAGTCCATACATTGTTAAAATAAGCTTTCTCTTTTTTCTTTAGATATTTTTCATATAACTTTTAAAACTTAATAAAAAGGATGATATTTTTTATATAACCTCAAAGCTGGGAAATTCCGAGCAGTGCACAAACTCTGAAGCCCCCGCTGTAGATGAAAGACGTCTTTCTTTTTCAAGCTGCTTATTTACGGGACCCCGACGTAGAAAGGCTGAGGAGAAGGGTGTTGTCTTTGATCTTACTGCTGATCTCACTGAGGTGCCTCAAACTTTGTCTTTCCAACACCTTTAACCATGCTTGCTTTCAAGAAAGAAGCACACCAGGGGGAAAAGCAAGGTGTCTTTTATGAGTCAGATTAAATGTTTTTGGGTTTTGATATTTGCTTGGACCCTGCTGCTTTTTTAAGGTAGAGAAGATCCAAGTGAATTAAATAATGACATTGAAAAAAATATTGGGATTTTTAGCTTAAATAAATTAACTTCAGCTCAAAGAAAAAATGAGAAGCAGACATTTTGGAGATTAATGAAGTAAAAAATCTACAGTGATTGACATTCCAGATAAACACAAAGGACTTCCTGTGTGGAAACTAGCCAGTAGCTTGGTTTGTTTGTGGGTGGTTTTGTTTTGTCAGCAAGTTCAGGCTCAATGTTTTTTCTGATCATTTGTTTGTCTCGTCATTCACTTGTAATGCTGCTCATTAATCAAACTAGTTAAAAATAAAATCCAGACAAGTCGATGCAGCAGAGCCTCACAATTGGGAAATAAGCAAAGGAAATGTTCATTTATGAGGAGGAAAATTACTATAAATACGAGAGGTGGATTGTTAATTAAAATGCTGTTAAAAGTTTTACGAAGCAATATTTCACAGTCCATATAAGCCGGCCAATACAATTCTATTGCACTGGAAGACTGAAACTGTTTCCCTTCTACAGCAACTCGTGTCACTTCTATCGAAGTGGTCATCCTCCGCAGCTGTGGGCAGGAAGGAGCAAATGACCCGAAACCGACAAGAAAAATCCCATTTCATCCAAAACTTAACACCCCAGCTCATCTCACCTGATGGCTAACAGCACAGCTTACAGGAACTGGCTATTTCAATCACAGTATTATGTAATCGTGTGATGGTGGTTTATGTGAAGGGTATGCTTTGGGATTAGTGACCCTAAAGCAGTAATTCACCAACAAGCTATTTCTTTGCTGTCTATTTCAGTTATTTCCTCAAGGGATGTAGGGGCATTTCTCCCTGATCTGTCTCCTGAGTCTGGATTTCTGCTGTTTTGATGAGTAATTTATTATTCCCAGATGGAAGTTTAAAAATTTAACTTTATAGGTAAGACTCATTGGTAGCTATATTGAAGTGCTTCCTTCTTTTGGATCTTTACAGTTTTGTATTTGTGGTTCAATAAGATCTTTCAGATGTACAGAATAAAAGTTAGCCTGAAGTAATCCCCTCTTGTTATATCCTCAAGTAAATTTTGGTTAACACATTTATTATTTAAACTTCACTCCCTCTACCAGGTCTGGGTAACTTGTAAGATAAATTAAAAAAGACAAAAAATAAATAAAAAAACAACAACTTGAACCTGTCTGACATTGAAAAAAAAAGAGGAACAAAGTTTATGGGGAGATGACGGTTAACGCCTGGCAAAGATTTTGTGACTACACTGAACCAAAAGGAGAACAATCATCCATATATGGAATAAACAGGATTCAATGGGGAACTTTTCAAAGAGTAGCCAAATTACCCTAAACAACATCTAAAACAACTTCTATGAATATCATATTCAACTACAGGAAACAAACTTGGCAAAAGTGGCCTCTCTGAGAAAGTACGAGGCTCAAAACCACTGCTGACCTAAAATTGCACACAGAGCAGCCTTCTGTAGAGTTATATTGATTCGACCATTCTTGTCAGAAAACCATTTTCTATCATTAACTAAAGATTTCTCTACAAAGATGTAAAAGACGTATTTCCTGTTATCACAAACACCTGAGGGTAGTTGTTGCTCCCAATAATGATCAAACCATATATCCGTTTGGGGGTCAGTTACTTTTTCACTGACAATAGGGACAGGTTGCTTTGAAAAACCTTTGGGTGCCTTTATAAATAAAATTAGTTTGAAAACAGCTTTTTAATTTCACTCCATCTTAAAATAAAGGTTAACCTGGCATGAGTCAAATTGATACATGTATTTAATTTCAAATACTACACGGTATCAAACTGGAAATCCTCTGGAAGAAAGTGTTTGCAAAAGGGAGAGACAGTATGTACATTTCTTTGACCTGATTAGGCACCTGCCTCCCATGTTGCGATTTTAGCCTATTACACCAGCAGTAGCATCTGGGATGTATCGCCTTCTTAATTTGTTTTATGGAGTTAACTGATGCATTAAACTCTTACCAAAAATGGTCGGGAGGTATGCGCAAACATCTTTCTATTCACAAAGGTAAAAATCGTGTCCTTTTGCTCAACTTTCAAAAAGAAATAGAGGGTATTCCAGCTAAAACCGGCGCAGCCATGTTTGTTTCGCTTTAGCCTTCCGCAGCTAGCTGATGTGTTGATGTCATACACGTCACTGCATTTCATTGGTCCAAAATACTTCAGTATTGAGCCGAACACTTCTGATGGCTCCTGGTGAGATGTATTTTCAGAGAGTTTGTGAATTCACAAATCCAGTGACAATTCATCTTGATTGAAAGGTAAGACTGACTAGAGTCATACTTAAGTGGTCTGCTTTGAGAAGCAGTCGATGTTGTGTAAATTTACTAAGAAAGTCCCTGGACCTTTGGGTAGGGTCTTAAAACATTGAACAATGACAAAAGCAAAAAATCAATTAGTGATTGGATTTCCAAACTGCAGACTTTTGTCATGTGTCTGGGCTGGTGAAGCTAAAACTTAGTGGATCAAAACAATCTTTAAGAACAGCTCAGGTATTGGCATGATTTGTATTGAAGCTTTTGAAGGTACATTTGTTTTAGGATGACAGAATAACAATGTTTTTATCTGCTCCTGTTTGAAATACTGATTGCTTACAACCTCTTTGGAGAGCTACATCACTGGAGACAGTCCCAACAAATTCCACTTTTTTTCACAATTTTTTCTCCTTATCTCAGTAAGTCTGTTCCTCCCCTTCTCCCCTCTGCCTACCCACTGTGAGGGTGGGTAAGGGCTGTGCCCAGAGCAGGAGACTGTGTTAATAAGACATGGTGCTATGAGAGGCATAGATCAGAGCAGGAAACAACGCCCTGGGCTGATGCACAGCGACTGAAGGTAGAAGGGAAGGGAACAAGATGAAGAGAGACTGAAGGAAAGACGTAAAGCCTCGGGTACTGTATGGGAATGTGTATTGGAGAGGAGAGAAAGCAGAGCTGAAACAATGAAGGACGGATGATGTGGTCTAAAATTTTTGGTCTAGTGTGAGACCTTCTGTTTCGGCATTGATGGCGAGAAACAGATTTCTAGTAAATGCTCTTTTTTTAAGTTGTGTGGCTAAACAAACAGAAACAATATATATGTAACTCAACTGTAAATTAGGTATTAAAAAAAAAGATGAATTAAACCAAGGGTTTGAGCACAGGGTATTGAGTTGCTCTATGGCAAAGGTTTTGACGGTGCAGGTAAATCATTTAACTGCATTTAATTTCTTCCTACTTTCTGAAGATAAGGAATGTTGGGTATTTGATATAAATTCATTTAACACAAATCTTTTTTTTGAAGTAATCAAATACTTTCCCAAAGAAGTCTCATTATTTTTGTGATTTTGCAAAAAGATAATCTTTGTAGTACTAACAGACCGCAAATGTCAGACTGTGAGAAGAGTGAGAGAAACATTGGCTTTTCATACAGTGAATGTAAATGTCTGGCTTTAGCTCTACTTTACACAAAGCACTGATCAATGGCAACAAAATGTAACATTTATCATAAATATATCTTGCTTTTTCAGTATTGCAGTGATGCTAGCTAAAAGCTCTTATGCTGAACTAGCATTTATAGTGCTCTAAATTAACTTATGTGGGCATTTTCACTTTCATTTTTCCCCTTTTTTATTAACTAAGGCTTTTTTTTCCTCTCAATTTCAGTACATTAACAGACCATTTTCAGCCATATTTGAAAGATGCCTCTGCTTTTTTTGTTCTTTTTTTGCACAGCACTAGATGTAAGAGCAGATTGTGTTGCACGGTAGAGATCACTCAAATGAGTCCATTTTCCATTCTTGTTTTGTTTAAACTGGGGTTTTTAACAAGAAGACAAAAGCTGTGGAGAGGACATTTGGTTGTACCAATCTAAAAGTGTCTGAAACTGCTATCGCCAGCACGTTGTGCATTAAAACCATTGTGATGGTAATTCTGTCACCCCTAATGGACAATTAGATATGCTAGCAGATAGAAAGCACTCTGCATAACAATCTCTAGGTTCTAATTACCTCACCAAATGGCGTGGTTGTTCGTGTTTCTGTGGATCACAAGAGCAATAAGACACGGGAGCACGGCTAGATTGAAGGTTAAAGGGAGCAGTTGCCATATTAAACGTGTCCTTCGCTGATAAAGGCCTGATGGATGAAGAGCTGCACCAATGTTCATACATCTTTCAAATAATGGCTTCGTTCAAGGATTCCTTTTAGCAGCCTTAAGTCACCACTTTTCCTGTCACAAGAGCCTCTGACTTTTATAACTGGTTCTGCACAACTATACAGTGTCTTACCATCAAATTTATACTGTAAAAACTGTTTAACATTGTTTACAATGTATTTTATTGGGATTTTAATTGAAGTGCCAGCACAGAGTAATGCATAGGTTTGCATTAAAAGGCAGCTGTAGCAGCAGGACAAAAAAACATGCAAAGAAAATGTTGCAATACTTTAACAGTTAAGCCATATATTGATGAACTGAGTAGATATTTTAGCTTTACGTGGCTATAGTCTTTCCTAAAAAAAGAATTAAAAAATGTAATTACTTTTTCCCTCTGCTTTCAACTGTTACTGCTCTATGAGCTATAGTGAGATCCTATTTTACCCTCTGCAACTGCCTAATGCCAGGCTCGCACAGACTAAGGTACAGCACAGACTAAGGTTCAGGCACCACAAGAAAGAAAGAACATGGCTCTTAGACGATCGTCAGGGTATTGTTCTGTTACCTAAACCCCGCATTAAACTTCTCTACAGCTTTCTCCTTGTTTGGTTTTCATGATGCTGTTTGTTTATTAACACTCTCTAACAAACCTCTGAGGTGTACACAGAACAGCTGGATGTATGCCGAGATGAATTCACACTCAGGAAGAGTCTGTTGTTTTGATATTTCCCTTGTTTGCCCATGGCTAAGTTGTTTGGGCTGGTTGGATGCTGCTCTGTTAGTTTGTTTTCTTAAGTAACTTTTCTCCTGTTTTTCTTCACCTTTCAGGAAAAGTCCCCAAAGAATGTTACCATCAGTTCTAATATCAACTAAACCCTCCAAAACAATTTGCAAAATAATATGAAAAAAAGAGTGCACATTCTTTATTTTTTCCACACCTAACATTCATTGTTAATGTCTCAAAATGTTGAATTTAAGTGTTTCTTATAATCTTGATTCTTACCAGGATGCATGTATTTATGCATCCTGGTTAGAATGTAATAAATATGTAATAAAATATGTAATATGTAATAAAAAAATATGTAATATGTAATAAAAATGAATAAATGTGGTAATAAAAATGAAATAACTACGGTTTTAACATCAGTTTATATTGACTTTACCAACCTTTTAAAATCATAAATCATAGCTGTAGTGCAGAGAACAATTTAAAACCACAATATGAGTGGACTTTCTGGCCTTTCCAACTTATACTGTGCATTAAACCTCCATTAAGATCATTGCTGCAGCTTTTAGAATCTAGTTGGCTTTTAGACAGAGGATTGCTGGATAAGCTAAAAATGTGACACTTAGAAAATGGAATCATCTCACATTATAGAAGAAATACTCATGTGAGTTTTTCTGTTGGTTTAGTCAGGAGTCTTGCTCAAGTTTCGCACAATAATAATTGTTTTCATAATTACAATTATCTGAAGACAATCAACAGTTGGTTCACTTTTAAATATGGATGATGCTTCGTGTTTGACCAGTTTATTTCTAAAAACAAAGAATGTTCAAAAACAGCAGTTACATTTTTAAAGCAGACTTTATCTTTTTCTAATTTCAATACAAATGTAACCTCTTCATTTTCCTCCAAAACTTAACTAAGTTTTGCACAAGATAAAATGATAAAAGATAAAAATGTAAAAGCTTTTTACTCAGATAAAAACTGGCAGAAATTGTCAGTATAAATGTGTAATAAATTACATTTCAGTCTGTTTTCGAGTAAAAACAAATTATTTTTTTCATCTTGACCCCAAAAAGATCTGATGTGATTTATACAAACACTGACAATTTTGGAAATACCTAAAAAATGCTAATTTACAGTGCATGGCAGGAATGTTCACAGCCTATAATCTTTTTCACAATTCATTCATTTAATTCAGATTCCTACTACCTTATTCTTTTTGAGTTTTGATTTGATCGACCAAAACAAAGTCATGCAGACGTGTGCAGTGGACAGGAAATGGCTGTTTTCATTTCAACTGTGTTTAATTTAAAGTATAAATCCAGGTGTTTCATGAGGTCCTCAGAGAATTGTTAGAGAACTTTATTGAAAAAAACAAGCATCCCGATGACCAAGAACCACAGTAAACAGCCCAGGTTCAAAGTAGCAGAGAATCTTAAAGCAGGACCAAGTTATAACAAAGCTTTGAACATCTCACAGTGAACTGTTCAAAATTTCTTCTGAAACCAAAACAAACAACCCAAACTGACAGGCCGGGCAAAGAAAGCAAAAATTTGAGGCAGACAAAGGGAGCTGTTGGGACAAAAACACCATAAGGAGTCTAATTTGCTTCTTTCCATAAGCCATGTAGGAAACACTGACCACTATTTGAAAGATGGACCTCTGGGGACCCATTTATAAAACATTGAGTAGGATCCACACTAAACGTGTCAATACACCAAAAAGATAATGGTGTATGCCCCCCAAAAATTAGATTTATATGACCAAGAACAAACCATGCAAACACTGAGCAGCATGCAGTTCTCCTGTATAGATCAGGCTGTAGCTCCATATTGGGGGTTGAGACACCAGGTGGGGGGTGGTGAGATGGTTTTCACAACCAGTGTGATGTGATCCTTGAGGTATATGGAGGGCTGAAAACTATAATGAAATACATAAAAGTAAATGTCCTGTGAAATAAGTTAACGTACCATAAAATGAATGAATGTAACATTAATTCATTTATCTAATACACAATTCAAATAATGAATGTACAGTTAAATTCTAAAATGTACCTTTAAATAATTAAAAATGCATTTAGAATAATTAACTAAAAATTAAATGTTATAAAAGAGAAATATGTACTTCATACTAATTTTATATTAATACAGAAATATAGAGTGAAGCTATTACATATATTTTTAGGGGGTCGCAAGTCGGTTGCATTGCTATTTTTGGGGTCATAAGCTGAAGTCTTTCGGAACTCCTGCAGAAGCTAAACCTCAGTCTGTGTCTACAAGGTTCTTCCTGGTTTTCTGCCTGCTACACGCCCACATTTAACCATAAATGGTCACAGCACAGCATCTCATGAATATCAATGTGTATCTAAATGAAAAAGCTGATCAATGCAATTTCATGGTTAAGATGCACAGAGGAAAGAGTGACACAATGCAGCTTAGCTGACGCAGAAATGAGCGTGAGTGAGATAGATGGAGAGTTGAAAAAATTTGTTTGGTTACCATAGTAGTGGTGTGAGAAATACAAGAAAGTACTGTGAGCTGCAACGTGTTCATAATCTGATATATGGACTGGTTGTATTAAAGCCATCCAAGCTGGCAGGATGACTATTCTATGTCACTATTTGTTCAGTCTAGTACCAGTGGCAATACATCCATCATGCACCATTATGCATGGGTGTTACATCAGTAGCAAAGAGAAATGTGACTTTGAGAAGATGGTTCCTATTGTAGGACTTGTTTAAAATTTAAGTAGGCTTCAAGGTACAGTGTGCTAAAGCACATCATCATCTCTTAGGAAAGAAGTTATCAGGTTGCAAATAAAGAAGTCTCAGTAAAAAAAAGTAATTCAAAGTAGTCATTAGAATTATCCCAATAAAATTGTGCCTTTGATTTGGTTTATCATATGCGATTAGCTTTGCTTCTATAAATTTCCAGAATAATTATGAATAAGTCGCTCTGTTATTAAAGGTTGATATAGAGTGAAATTCAAGGTCTGAGAACAATCATGACCCAATGTAGTTTCCAATTACCCACCTCATCATCTCCAGACTCCCCTGTCTCCAAAATCTGCTTACGTTTGAGTGAAGTCTGCAAATTTTCCAGTCAAGTCATTTTCTTCTTTTTTTATTTATATAATAGATCACAACCTTTTTACTGAAAGTGACAGGTTCAATTTTTATGCCGTGTTTTGTGTGTACATGACCTTTATAACCAAGACTCAAGATCAGATAAGCCCACAATTTTAGCTTCTGACCTACACATCTAGAAAACACCCACAAAACGTTCTGGGGTTGATTAGTTTTTCAGCAGGATAGGAAAGCTGATCAGATTTACAGAGGAATATTATGTATTAAAGCACACTCCTGTGCTAGACTGGTGCAGTCAAAGGCCTGACCAAAATCAAATAAAGAAGGCTTGTGATTTAATATGCAGAAGGACTCACTGACCACTCTAAGTGAACTTGACCTATGTTACAAAAAGCAAAAATCTAATTTACCAAATGTGCAAAGCTGGTTAAGACATACCCTAAAAACCTTGCAGCGATTGTTGAAATATAGATGGTACTTCTGGACGCCTTTAATAATGTTTTGAGTGATAGAGCTGAATATAGTTGCTCTAGGCAAAAGTTATTTGTTTAAAACCAAAAAAAAAAAAACGACAAATTTTTATGTTCCTATTTTGTTCACGTCTATCATCAAATGTCTTTTTATTTTTGAGGTTTGTGATTGATATACTGAATTATTGCGAAATATCAAGAGCTTCAAATCTAGAGATCTGAAGCTAAGCGTATTGCAAATCTATGCCTGTCTACTAGTTTATGAAGCATTTATCCTTTCCTTCAATAACTACATAAGGTTGCTTCAGAGAACTGGTCTGGATCTTGATCAGGATTTGTCATAATTCTGGGGCGGGGGGTTCTAAGAAGATATATAGGGCATATCTCAGCCTTAGCCTCAGCCTTATCGTACAACTTTGTTTTGGACAGTGGTGAAGAGAGGGAGGCTGCCTGTGTAGTTTGATATCAGAAGGATTGCTTAATTATTCCTCCAATATCTTCTTTGATTAAATATTTTTAATAACTTTCCCCTCATTCCTCATCATCTTGTCTCTTCTTCCTCACAGGTAATGAGTTATTGTACCGTAACCGAGAAGGCGACGTTGTCAAGTACAACATCGACACGGATGAGCAAACTGTCTTGGTCCATAACAAGAAGTTTGTAAGTCCTTTTTTATTACTTTTATTCCAGGTTTACTATTGTGACGAGTCAATGTTGCTGACAGTTTCTGCCCTTAATCCCAACAGTTTTACGTTAGTCCAGCTAATCAAACCTGATGCTACTCTTTCTATTGGAAAACTCAATTAAATGATGTATCATTCCTGTGAAATGTGATGTGAATATGTAGGCAGACGTCAAGATAGCTGATATAATAACATTATATCAGTATAACATTGTAAAGCCCAAGTGCAAAGATTAATGTGGCTCCCATTAACGTCTGAAGCAAGGCAATCTGTCAAAGGCAGGCATTTAAGGACAAGTTTAATGAAAACAGCATGCATGGCTAAAGATGTGTTATTGTTTCACTTTCTGCCTTGAAATCTCACTCTAATTCACAGGAAATGTACAAAGCCAGCAGGTATGAGGTGTCCCCCGACTTGAAGCATGTGCTGCTGGCCTACAACGTTGCAGCGGTGAGCTTCTCATTTGTTTTCTTGTTTTTTTTTTTGAGTTGGCAAACTGACAGTCAAATATGTCAGCCGCTTCAGGAGAGAGGGAGAAGGTGTGGGGGGAGTAATCATGGCAATATGTGACGGCTTGCTGCACACAGGCAAGGCGGAGGTGGGAGGGCTGGTGTTGGATTTTGGGGGGATTGGGGAGGTTGGGGGTAGCACAGCTGAGTGGAACTGTGGCAAAGGTGGCAGAAACACAAACAACCCCCATGACGCCACGTAGGGCTGAAAAAGAAGCAGATGCGATTGACGGCAAGAGCAGGATGCACTGGCTTGGAATACATCATTTCTGTGCGGTTCTTGAATCAAGTAACCCACGACTGCATTGGCCCTGCCAGTGCCGTGATATGGATCAAAGCCTCTCGCCTCCTAATATAGCCGCATCAGATATATTGAATCATTCACCTGCTTACCTGCTGTTTGCTTGTCCTCCCTTTATTCTGCTGCAGCCAGCGTGTTTGTTCCTGTTACTCTGTGAAAGATGCCTGCAGATATATAATCTGGTGTTATTGCCTGAGATGAATAGCGAATATTATGACAAACTGGATCGTGTTGTACTGTTTGTATTTGCATTTATTATCCAGCTGAACTCCCCATCACTTTGATAGATGACAGTCCTTCTTCCAGTATGCTCACTGCAGCAGCACACCGTGACATATTTATGTATTCTCTCTCCGCAACATGCGGGATGGATCTAATACCTACTAAATAACATGATTGAATACTGAGACGCGTGTCACTCTTCCTCGTTAGAATGTTAAAGTGTCTCTTGCAGAAAGTGAACTCAGATTAGGGCAAATTTCATGATGATTAACAAAAATTGAAATAGTAATGTAGGACAAGCTCTTTAATGTTTTTAGTGTTCAGATTAGATGTTATTCAGTGCAACCAGCATTAATGTCTGTTCAGCATATCAATGTTTTTAGTTTATTAGGGGATTATTTTCTAGATTACCACTTGTGACAGTTTTAGATTATCTGCTATTATAGTCCAACATTTTCTTGATTCTGTTTTATCGATAAATTTGAAACTGTAAATGCCTTGCAGAGTGATTTATACTCTTAAAGGTTGAGCTGTTGTACGCTACAACCAGAGACCTTAATTTTATGTGGTAGACCAACAATTTGATTCAAGTCAGTTGATTTATATAGTGCCAATTCACAACATATGTCATCTCAAGGAACTTTACAGAGACAATACAGTCAGATTGGTTAAAATGTTCTGGCAATGAAAACCAAGTGACTTGACTTGCAAGACAGGCTCCTATTGGATGAACTTACAGTGACACAGTGATGTGCACAATTTTAAAATGGAAGAAACAGGAGAGGGTGAACCTGGTGGCCAGGTCAGTGTAGAACAAGTTAGAACCCTTTGTTAGAACAAAGGACACACTGATGAGACACGGTTGTTTGTAGCTAAGAGTGAGCCAAGGTAAGCTTTACCTGCAGATTAAGGCTTATTCCTTCTTAGACAGTTTTGGTACCATTTCTATATATGATGGATCTGCTTCATAACCCAAAGCAGAGGGAAAGGTTCAGGCTGTATATTTTTATGTTCTACCTGTAGCACTCTGATGCATTTGTGCTTTCCTAGAGAAGCTTAATAAACTTAATGAAGCTGCGTCAGCAGCCAAACCATGGTACTGGTTGTTTGCATGGGACCGTTGCTGGCTCTTCTGCTACTTCAAGGACAGTTATGAAGAAAAAAAAAAACTACATATATTTTATGTCGCTTAAGTACCAAGCCTTTTCCTTTTTCCAAAAACTACACTTTTAAAAATTTTCTTTCCCATGGAACAACAGGTTTGGTGGAACAAATGGTTTTACCATAAAATTTATTTTTAAATAATGTTAGAACTTTTCAAAGACTTACAGGGTTCCCAACAGCATTTTGCAGTCTAGCAGGCCACTATATTCACATTTGTCCCACTGAGCTAAAATTCTTGATGGTACACTTAAATTTATCCCTACTACAGTGAAATTTGAGATACTACACTCATTTTTTATGAGACATAACATCTGGGCTCCCTCCCCTTTAGGGCTCTGTCCAGCACATTTCAGCCCAATCGCTGGTTCCTCTAAAAGTTGTTAAATTTACACTGAAATGAAGCAGATAAACTGACTTTTATTGAGCGTAACAGTTGTGGAAACAGTGTTTTTAAACACGTTTACCTCCTTATTTGGGCATATATAGTTGAGAAAATGGCTGTGAAAGTGTGAACCCTGCTCCTTTCCAACTCTCATTGACTCACCCTAAGCGCTTGCAGGTCAACACAGAAAGGCTGCTTTAGAAGCTGGGGTGAGGATACCCAAACAACTGGTATGTCAAGCCACACCAACCAATGGTCTGAGTGTTTTAGTGTGTTTTTTTGTAATACCCAGTAAAATGCGGCATTTCAGCAATGCTGTTGTCTCTGGGTCAATGCAAAACAAAACAAAAAAATGAAGAGGAGATATGAAAATTGCCTCCAATAAAATATTGACAGAAAAAGGAATGGGTCTAACTAGGCAAAAATTAAGAAGTTATACTGTATGTTTGGCATAGTATAGATATTAACAGGCATACACCAATAAAAACTCCTGAGGAAAACCGTGCATCTATGTTAAAAGTCTGGAATTTTAAAAGGATGTGCTTTTTATTAAGGGAATGTCAAGATGAAAAGGATGAGCTTTAATATTTCTGAAAGATTAAACCTGATCTTGCAAGCATAGTGACTTGATTCAACGTAAATTACTACAGTAAAATTAAACACTAATCTGAATGTTGAAGGGGTGGCAAGTCATTCTTATGCTTATATTAAATATGTTAAAGCTTATAGAAATGCTTTTCTGTTTTAAAGAAGTATTTAAAAAAACTTTCTAGATATTATCTTTCTCTTTGTATTATTCATGAACAACTCTGTGTCTCTGGAAGGATTTATTAGTGTTAATCCTGTTTACGTTCTCTTTAATCTCAAAGAAAACATTGGTCCAGTGTAATCTTGGTGGACTTTTAATAATTTAATTGACTAAACAATACGACATAAAACATTTTTTTGCCAATGGTTTAAACTAAATATTTTTGCTCCCTTCCTTTGCAGGTGTACCAATATTCTTATACGGCATTCTACATTATCTGCAGTCTGGAGACTCCGTAAGTGAGCCTTTTAATGGGTTCTTTGCATTTTTTTAACCTGTTATCTCATGTGAATATCTCTTGAAAAGAAACAGTTTGGTAAATCAACTCAAACTGTTTACTTCTAAACGCTACTTTAAGTTACGTATGAAACCCAAAGACTATCATTTAATTTGTAGCTCAAAACCACAACTTATCCATGTTCTCCAGCATTTTATAGCTAAAAGAAACTTTCCTGTTATAAAAAAAAAAGACTTAAGATTTTAAATTTGCATTCTTAATTTCTTGGATTTGGGATCTGAGCCTGTAAAGGTCAAGAAAATAAAGATCCCCACTCTAATGTATTATTAGACAGTCTGACAAATAAACGCTGCATTTAATTTGTGAATTTCCCTTCAGGGATTTATGAAGTATAATTGAATTACATTGAATAAAGGGTTTTTTTATTTTCATAGTTTTGTTTGCTGTCAAATTTAGGTGCAATTTGGGGGTGTGGGTACCTCTGCTTATGCTGAGGGTCCTACTGTATCACGTAGTGTTGAACAATTTGTTTGTGCAAAGCTTTGCCTGTGTGTATGACATTTTTTGCCATGGACAGTGTTGAGTGGCAATTTAGAAGCGAATAGCTGCACATGACACACATAGAAGCTGTGCCCCCAAAAGCCCTTAAGTACCTTACTTGGAGTGCTGCCAGTCAGATGATAAGGTTGCAGCCTCACCTAGCTGCATGCGGGACCCACAGAGCGACCCGCTGTTTTAATTAGTCGTAAACTTAACCTTAGGGAACTGCAGTAAACAAACTCAGCAACAAAAGTTGATTTAATCTAAATGTTGAGCACTTAAAATGCCTGAAGGGAGAAATACAAATAAGTGAAGCTTTGCAGATTTTTACTCCCTGCAGCTGTTTTTGTTGTTGTTGTTGTTGTTGTTGTTTTGTTTTGTGGGGTTTTTTTTTTTGCATTAAACCCTAATAAAAGAGTTGCTTTTAATTTTCTATTTTGTTAGACTCTTAATTTTGATGAACAAAACACATGGCAATAAAATACATTACAACAAAATACATTGCAATAAATACATCTTTAAAATGTAAGACGTGACAGAATTTGAAAAGGCAAAGATTAAATGTTTCAATACTTCCACTTAGTTTTTTTTTTCTATTATTATCGATGCACAATAACAGAAAATCAAAAGAACTTTGTGTTAAGTCTTTCTGATCTTGCAATAACTTCTAAACAAAGTGTGTTGACACATGAAACCCTTTAACATCTAAATAAAGGGTTTTCTTTTTTTTATATGTTTTTTTGTTGTTCATACACAGTGGTCCAGTTAGATTATTTCTTTATGAAGCCTTTCCATAGATTTTAGAATTTATATCCCAAAGGTTTTGATTTGTTCCCCTTTGATGATGTAGTGTGGATGTATAGGATATAATGTGCTGCCACCCTGTGGTACTGTACTCTATAAAAGCACCTACACATCTCTGTAGTTGACCTCATTCATTGTGAGCGCCAAACAAAGGCGAGACATCAGCAGCCCGTCTAATTCAGCAGCCTGCACAGCACAGCGCTGTTCCCAATAAGGAGAGGTGACACCGTTACACGGTGGGGGTATTTATGGAGACACTTAAACCTTTGTTCAAAGATGTTCCACACTTGCTCTGCTAATGCTGCTGCAGTGCTGGGAGCACACAGCCATCGTGTTTGTGATCAGGTGTCTTGACTTCACTTCTCCCTCTCCATTTCCGCTCCCTAGAGAGACATGGAACCTGAACCCTCCAGAGGTGCGAAATGCTCAGCTGCAGTTTGCAGGATGGGGACCCCAGGATCAACAACTGGTAAAAAATGAAAACATTTTCATTTCTGACTAATTATTTTCTTAACCGTAAATATTCAAGTAGTTTACAAAGTAAGGATGCCATTTTCCTGATGCACACAGAAAACAATGATGCCCGTCACTGTTTGCGTACTATTTTAATAGTTGATCAAACTTATTTCATTAAGAAAGGGGATTTCCTTTAGGAATTGATATTGGCTGTTCTGTCATTTAGTGTATTAATTAAAAACATACCCTGACTCTAGTTGCAGGACAAAACACATATTTTCTTTATTAATAGGATAAAATATTCAGTATTGTTTATGATGCCGGCTTTTAATTATGATTCACTTCCTCTCTGAATCATAATGTTATCTGTTTGCTAGTTTCATCATGTTTTGTGCTTGTGTATTTTAAATACATTCAAATCTATAAACATTTCTTGAGGATCTTTTCTTCCCGGTGTACGATGAGAAATAAACCTTTATATTAATCCTATCTGTCCATGGCCATCTTTTTGTGTGGCTGCCTCAGGTCTGCCAGTTGCTCTTTTATATTAAGCACAGGTAGATAAAAAAAAGATTTTCTCTCAGCTCAAAATTGGCTGTAGCGACACCATTCAAGGTCAATCTTTGTTAGCCATTTCAAAACATTCATATTTAAACATAAACTGAGTTTTTATGTTGATTTACTTTCACCTTTAATTTTGAAAATTATTTTAATGGATTTGAATTTGGATGATCCACATAGGTAAATAAAGTTGTATTTACCTGTTAGTTAGTCACTATTTTATAATTTAAGTGTTTGTTGTTGGGGTACAATGGGTTCATACAGATGGTAGAAATCCAACCCTGACTTCCTAACCTAAGACCAATGCTGACCCTTTCCAAAGGGATTTCTCTTTGTTTGGTGTAAATGCTACTGAAAAGCTGTATTTTTTTTAAATAATCAAGGTACTTGCCGTTGCGCTGGGATAGGATTACTCTGTTATGTAGATTTAGTTTGTGCTAGAAAGCTGCAAAGGTATATTGGCGGTGACTTAGCCTTTTAATTTAACACCAAAAGAAGAAGCGCAACTCAGCAGATACAAAGAGAAGGCGCCACTATTTCTGTTAGGGCCTTTAAAGTTGCCGGCTCGGTGATAAATTGTGAAATGAGGTTTGGAAACTAAACTCTGTTTAAAATAGTAATGTTTTAGTCCATTGTCTTTGGGAACAATCTAGGGATTAGCTTTTCAGCTCCCTATTAGCAAAAAGCGACATAGATAAGATGATAATGTGTTTGTCTGAACTGCATGAAGGAAGAGTTGAAAGATGATAAAACATAAATGTTAAGATACACATACAGTTGTCCAAATATGACTGTAATTGTCCGGGTTGATGGAAAGCTGCTATTTTCTAAGACTCAAGAGGCTGATTTGAAAATTCTAGAGAAAAAAAGGCAGCTGGTTGTTTCTCATACGAATCAGAAAACATGAACAAATATTTTTATCTTTACATTTCTAGAGCCTAATGTGAACTCTCTGTAAAATGTACACAAAGGACATTGAAATAACAATTATTTAAATAGTGCAATTTCCTCTTCCAAACACCAGGACTTGAAACTGATTCATCAATGTACATCTGTCTTCAGCCCTAAAGGCTGAAACTCATAAAATGCTGCTTCTTTAAAAAGAGCTGAGACCCATCTGCTCCTCTTCCCTAAAGGACGCAGTCAAATACTTTGAGAACAAACTAAATGGTGCAGTAAGGTGATCCTTTTGTTAAACAATGTAACATACAAGAAGAAATTTATTTTAAAGGTCAGAATGGCTTCAGGACATGTTTTTTGTTGTTGTTTTTCTTTGTTTCTTTTTTTCATATACTGTATATTGACATTGTTGTGGGTCTTATAAAAGAAACAGAGTAAAATATTTTTTTCTGGTCACTCTTCCCACTTTCACTGAATGATAAACACATTTGAACCAAATAGGAGAGTTTTTAGATATGGTTAATATGAAATTTCTCGC
>JAUZNJ010056565.1:0-28908 GCA_034780135.1 Jordanella pulchra | reverse complement strand
TAACAGCCTTTTGCTGAACTGCAGTCATAAGAATCAGCTGTGCTGAACCAGGGAAACCTCTAAAAGCTTCAGGACACAGGCCCTCAAGGATTGAGATTGGGGATGCCTTAAATGATCTAAATTGGCAGATTTTCTCCACACAAAGTACTTTGAATGTAGGCCACAAAATAACAGTTTGATGTAATCTCCCCAGGATCCCTCTTACATATTTCTGAGGTATCATTTGGTTGTGGTAAACTGCTTACAGAAAAATATATCTTTCTTTCAGCAGTGACTTACCATGACTATAGTAATTTCAAATTGATAATCAAATCAAGGTGTTCACCGTAGTGCTGTGATGTTTCTCTCACTGTTCAGCCTGTCAGCTAAAGTGAACAGTTTAGGCCATTTCTTAGTTACTGTGACGTTGCCCTGTCCTCTTCCCATTGTTTGATGATGGATTGAACAGAGTTAAAGCTTATAATATTGTTGAATGTTCTGTTCCTGCTTTAACTTCTCCAGAAATGTATCTCTGACTAATTGGGTATCCCTCTTTTTTAATGGAAATGGTTGTCCACTGAGATTTAGAGCACACCTCTGAGGCTTTCACAGAAAATCCACCACTTTCCGATGACATAACATCTGGAAATATGCAAAAGTTCAAAGACCATGACTAAATCCACAGGGCACGGTCCATATACTGAGTGAACTTTTACCTTGGATGAAGGGTAACTTGTGAGCCAGAGGCGGAAGTCTTGGTGGCATGTTGCATGGCTGAAGTTCTCACAGATTTTTTCCAGGCTTGTCATCCACGAAACAGCCAAGTGACAGTTCTGCAAACACACCCATGTTCCATTCTGCATGGCAGTCGATATCATTTTAGCGGCTATGGGACCCTGACCTTGTCCCAGAGAAATAGACTGGAACTTGTTGCCAGTCATTTTCTTGTCATTTGCAAACTTTAATAAGCCTATAGTGGACAAAAAAGGATTTCAACATGATGTTTTAAAAAGCCACCTGAAAATACATCATTAGTACTTAATTAATTCAATTCAAATATACTTTATTGATCCCCGAAGGGACATTCTTACTAGCCATGGGATCAGCTCCTGGAGAAAGCACAAACACGAGTGGGACGGTCGAGTTGGAATCCAGATAGCTCTTACCCAAGTCAAAGGGAGGAGGTTGGACAAATTTCTTCCCCAGATAGCAAGATACATATTTAGTCATAGCTGGCAACATCTTATCAGGCCTAAGACATCGGATAATGATCATTTTCTGCAGGTTACTAAGTTGGTCACACCAAGGTGCAGGCAGAGGAACACTGCAGGGCTCTTTGCTGTCATAAACAGGCCTAAACTCATCTGGACTCTTGATGAAAGCATCTCTGTGCAATTGATATAAAGGAAATTAATTATTTACAAGAAAGACAGTAAATAAAATAACAACTTTGCGTTAGGCTCAACAATTATTGCTTTTTACTTTATTCCGTGTAACCCAGATAGTTCATTGGCTCTGCAGATTTCATCCCAGCTCTTATCCTGCAACCAGCTGGGATCTGGGTTAGCAATGGTGTTCTGCAGACCTACTCCACCAGTCAGCAAAAACATGAATTCTGACTGTTCAATCTCCCCCTTTGCTCTAGAAAAAATATTGTAATTGATGTAAAAAGTGCATAATTATACAGTAACATTTTCTGTTAAAAACATACAAAAAACTGTTGCTTCTTAACTTACAGGAGCAAATTGCAGCAGAGGAGAAAGGAGAAGAGCAGTTTGTCTTTCTCAAAGAGAGACCGACAGATGTTGCAGTACAGGTTGTAGGTGAAGTGATCAATTAAATTCTGAAGTCTTCTCTCTAGAATCTTGGACTTGTTACTAATCAGTAAAAGCATATTACACCAAAATTTAATCATGACACAACAGATGTATTTGACTTTGCTTTCTCATCAAAAATAAAAAAAAGTTTAAAATCTCATGCCAGTAACTGAGTTTATCTTTTAATTATTTTTGGCAAAAGAGTTTGGTCAGAATGTTTTAGATGCAAAGTATGTGCAAAAACTAGTGAACTGTTACAATAAACCAAAGGATACCAAAAGATTTGTTTTGGTGAATTTCTGTTTTAAGAACCTTAATAATGCTGATCTACATCACCTACCTGTCTTGTATGGAGTTAATGTAGAGATTCACAAACCAGCTGAGAGAGTACTGATACATGGGATCAATGTTGGTCAAATCAGCAATGCTGAAGAACAGGATAGATGAGTGCTTGGCAATAGGCCTGTAACCCTCTCTGGACTCTGCAATGTTTATCTCAGTTTTTTCTGCAATCTTAGAAATACAACATGCACTAGATAAGTCATTAAAAGCATATCACACTAAAGACATTCTCCAGCCTGTTTTTTTTTATTACGAAGTTTCTACCTGCTGTTTTTTGGTGATCTCATTGGACATGATCTTTGCAGAGTCTAGAATCTGAATAGCACTCTCATCCTCCAGGATATTTCCCTCAGAAGACTGTAGAGTTTCAAGGATTTTGTCTTCAATTTCTTTTAACTGCCTCTTATTGTCAGCTGACTGCAGGATCAATGCACTTCTCTCCTCTTCCAGTTCTGGCCTTCAGTGCACAAGAACAAATGAGCAGTGTTAGAAGCTAAATCACAGTTTTTTTTTTAAAGAGATAGCTCTAGATTTTTGAGGTAAGGTCCTGTTAATATGTTAATAATACACTGCCTTCAGCAAATAACTGTCATTGTGTTTTCATTTCTTACCTAAAACCTAAAAGGTTTACATTTCTCTCAAACATCATCACAGGTAACTGAGCAGACTGTATTGTGTGATTCTTTAAAGCTTCGACGCATTGGCGTCATGACATTATTTATACATAAACTATTTATTACTAAGTTAGGAGGCAGTACACCATAAATGATCCACTGCAGGTAGGACGACCAAACAGTTCTTCTGTGGCTAAATTAAAATGGGTTTAAAATGGGGTTTTGACATTTTTGAGATCACAGCTAATTCTAAGACTTTAAAAGTCTTCATTGGTCCCTAGCCCTCTTGTATTATCTATTGTCTGCAGCCTCTGGGACAAGATAATCTGGATTTAGAATAAAGGAAGATCCCTTATGGTTAGATATGAAAACTTTAATAAAACCCTAAAAATCCAGACTTTTTCATTTAACACATTCCAGTGATATATAAACAGAGTGCGGGTAATCCTACCTCTCTTTAGCAACCACAATCCCCAGCAACTGGTCTTCCAAACCCTCTGGTGTGATCATGAAATTCAGGAGAGACACTTTAGTGGCCAGTTCTGGCAGGTAGTGTGGGTTCCTGAGCTTGGTAGTGATGTAGAAACGAAAATTGGCTGAATACTCAATCACCCTCTCACCAAGCCTGATGCAGTCTACACCACCTATGTAAAAACAAGAAGCTTGTTGATGGAGAAATTTCATTTTGTAGCCAGAAATTACAGTTGGTTCTGGGGAAGTCAATGAGGTTTACACCACCTTGTTTGAAGGTTTGTTTAAGAAGCAGTGGTTCTAGAGAAGGGTCAAGCTCTTCTCCTACATTTTCCAGCAGTAAGGGTGTTCCAAACTGGATGCAGTTTTCTAAGGTTCTTATGTAGTCCCCATCTGTTAACTTGATTACACTCAGGTTATTGTCCTTCTCTGAATTCTTCACCCACCTGTTGGCTTGACGCTGAGGATCAATCATTAAAGGCCTAAAAGGATTAAAAATATAAGAACATTTTTACATTCAATAAGAAATAGATCATACTTTTTCAGCAGCAGATTGCATAAATGTGGATTTACCATCTGCGGGAATTACTGACAATAACACCATTGTCGATAGAGAAAGAGTCGTTGGGAAGGCCTGCAATGTTCCAAGCTCTAATTTTTATGGGATCTCCCAGAGTTTTGCTGAGAGAAAAGTCATCCGATGATGGAATATTCTTAGACTGGAAACATTTAAATAGGAAAAAAGTTTCATAAATATATCTATAGAATAAAAAAGTAGATGAACAATAAATAATGTTGAATTGTTACTTGACAGAGACTGGTCCATAACTTAGTGCAGGTCTGTCTGAAGCCAGAAGTAAAAGCTCCCAAGTATGCAACGACACCGGCCGAAATAAGAACATCTCCAGTCAAGTTGTCATAAGTATGCTGTAGGTCATCTGCTGCTTTGGACCATCTAAGAGATCCACACATCACATATAAAAACAAGTAAAATGTATACTGTCATGTCAACTGGAGTAAATGTGTGGGTAAACAGTCTGCAGAATTATAATGACCTGGTCTTCTCTCCGCCAAGCCCTCCAATGAGTTTTTCAGCCCTTTCCAGCTTTCTGGCACATAAATTCACTTGGAATTCCAGCTGAGCTTTTTCTTCAGTCTTTTCTTTAAAGGTTTGCTGAAGCGCTGCTAGCCTGTCCTCAACCTCTTTCAACTCGGCTCTTTTCTGGTCTAGCAGGGTCCTGGTGATAGCCAGAGATTCTTGTGCCTCTGCAAGGCTCTGCTTCTTTGGAGCAACATCCTGAACCCGAAGAGACTTGTTAAGATGTATAAATAAAAACTTACATGCAAGGCTTTGAAAAGTAAAAGAACTTCACCTTAGCCACTTTATCATATTGCTCTATCGCCATGATCCACTTGCTTAGACCCTCTGCAGCAGATGAGGCTTTAGCCACATTGATGGGCTGAAAATCAGGATTATTTAAGTACTCATTCCGAATTTTCAGCATAACAGGGACCTGTAATGTAGCAGTCAGCAGATTGGGTAAAACAACATTAATAAGAAAAAACATTCTTTTTTAAGTATTTGATAAGAGTGATGTATAATACACTTACTGGGATATTGTCTTTATCATACTCTTTAAGGTCTCGTAAAAAGTTTATATCACCTAAGAGTTTCTTGCTTGGACCCCAATAATCAAGAACCTAAGCCAACAAAATGTAACAGTTTAAAATGAAAAATGTTTCAATAGGGACATCTTTGAAAGTTAGATTTAGTTACTATCAAACCTTCTTCCTGGTCCCAGCTGGGTCAGTTATTCTGTCTGGTTTTATGTTCTTCATCACACATACAGCTTCCATCACTAGCTTCACTCCTGATGGGGGGTTTTTCATTGACTTCACAATAGACACATCAGAGGGCTAAAACAACAAAGACAGTTTGACTTGTATTGTTTTTTCCTTAAATTTAGACTGATTCATTTGTAAAAAAAAAAAAAAAAAAGTTTTACCAGTAAGATGCACTAACCTTTAATGTGTCCAGGGCAGCGACAGCGGCTTCCAGATTAGGGACGGCTTCCGCTAATTTAGTCTCACACTCGTTTTTCAAAGCCTGAGCCTCATTGGCTTTTATAGTTGCTGCTTCTTCATCAACTCGCACGACTTTACTTTTTGCTTCCACTTCAACTGATTCCTCCTCAATGACCTGTTCAATCCCATAGAACATCATATTTAGGGCCCTCTGCAGTATTCCCACCCACTGAAGATTTTTCATTTTAATGATACTAAGATGTTTTGGGGGGGTTAATATCATAGATTTTTAAGTAAACAAGAAAAGACAGGGCCTCTTCTTCTTTGTTAAAGGAAATCTGTAAAGTGTGGCTGGCATTTATATTCACCCACTCTGAATCATAAAAAAACAACAACAAAAAAAACATAGCTGAAGGTTAGTACAGCTTTTCCTGCATGTCCAAACTTCATACACTTTGATTTCAACTATAACTACTATGTTTTGGTAAATGGAGAAAATAAGCTTCCTCCAAAGAGTATTCAAAGCCTGGGATACAATCTTAAAACCAAACCTGGTTTTAAACACCCCCACAGATTTATGTCTTATTTGCAGGTGTGT
Source organism: Jordanella pulchra (assembly GCA_034780135.1). Taxonomy (NCBI): domain Eukaryota; kingdom Metazoa; phylum Chordata; class Actinopteri; order Cyprinodontiformes; family Cyprinodontidae; genus Jordanella; species Jordanella pulchra. Next base: position 23,062 of record JAUZNJ010056565.1, on the reverse strand, counting down.
TCCCACGTTCTTTAATGATCTTAAATAAACATAGCCTAAATAGAACAGCATTTATTTAAACAAAGGGGAATATATTTTTGGATGGCCTCTAAAAAATATTGCCTACCTTATCAAATTTTGAAGCATTTCCATAAGCACATTACCTGTTATATATAATTAATAAAGAAGTGATTATCAAATAATAGTTAATATAACTTCAATAATATTATTACATTAATTAAAATATTACAATTTAGTCATTTTGTTATTTTCTGTTAGAAAATATTGTAACATATCATGAACAAATTCACGTTAACAAGGCAATACATTTCTAATAGGACATAATTGAATTTACTTTATTGTAATTTAGATTTGCATCAACAAATACGTATCTGGCTTAGGAGTTTATTATTTTTTATATTAACCACTCCAGTGAATGGGAAATAGAGTACAAGTAGATGGCATTTAAACATTTTTAGGTCTGGCAGTCTACGTGAGTTCACCCTAAAGCAGACCATGGGCTTGTGAAAGAAGTCTGAAAAACCTAAAATGTCATCTACAGACCCGCAGAAAGCTTTTGCTGCTGCTAAAGTGAACATGCAAATCTGGAGAAGTTTAATCTCTGTGAGAAATACACAATAGGAAACATTTCACTCTTTAGAAAAGCAAAAATAAAACATGAAGGTCAGTCTAGGGTTGCTAGAGTGAACTTTTAACAAAGAACTGAACTTCTGGAAAAATGTTCCATTACAAATGAGTGAAAAACTGATTATCTGAACAGTAAAGCTTGGATGGGTTGTGAGCAAATCAAATTATTGAAAATTAAACTGAAGCAGAACTAGACCTTGTAACATGACAGTGGCTCAAAATATACTTGCAAATCCATCAAAGATTGGCTGATAATTAGGAAATAGAAAACCTTGAATTTTACCAAAACCCAGATCTTAATGGCATTTAAATGGTCAATGATGTGACTTTAAACAGATTCCACATGCAAGAAATCCCTCAAACGCCTCACTGCTGAAAGCGAAGTGTGGGGGCGAATATTACTTACACTACAGTAGGTACGTAAGACCAGCAATCATGACGAAGGGTGTCTTATTTTTTCTTACAGTAGAAAATATAATTTTTGTTTGTATGGCTTATCCAAATAATAAAAAATATAATAATAAAATAATGTTAATGATAAAATAAAAATAAATAAAATTATAATACATATTAAAAAAAGTTCCTTTGTCTGATAATTGAATCCTTCTGTTACAAATAGATAAAAAAGAGAAAATTAAAATTATATTTAATAGTGTTACATTTTTTTTTTTTTACATGACTGTTAGTAGCCTTCTAAACAATAAAACCGATGTTTAGATGCAGTGAAGATGCGATTGTTACCTTCATCATTTTGGTATTCTCTATCTTCGCCTTTTCAAGTCTGGGCTGAAGATCTTCTAACTCCTTTTTCATTTCAGCAACCTGCAAAAAAGGAGCTGACCTGAAACCTGCAGCTATTATTTCAATTTTAAGGAACAGAAATGAGGAGGAGCAAAACAAAACTTTTATTTTTTTTCCCACATACCTGTGATTCAGTGAAGGCTAGTTTGTCCAAACCATTTGTATACCTCTGTTTTGCGTTCATGACAATATTTCTCTGCTGAGTGAGGAGTTGATGGAAAGTAGCGATTAGCTCCAGGTAGGATGTGGGCGTCACATAGTTATAGCGTCCTTGTTCAGCCAGGAATCTGAAACAGACAGAACCGCATAGCTACAAGTTTACATTATCATTCATTTTTCTGGGGAATATTCAGATTTCATATAAACACGCCTGACCTCTGTGAGAGCTGTTTGGCAGAGGTGTGAAAGGTTTTGCAGATGGTTATGACCTCGCTCCTCTCATTTTCACTCATCTCCAGTGAACCAAGGAAGCAATTGGCAACTCGCTCAAGAGCTTCTTCTGGCCACGGCTGTAAGGTAACATCATGTTTTTTTTTTATTTCAAAGCATCTGATATTCCAAATAATGACCTCATTATATATAGGAATTACCTGAAACCAGTCGATGGTGCAGCAGTTTATAAGAGATGGAAATTGCCGCAGGCGATTTCGAAAGGCTTTTCCAATAGGACTAAAAGCAACAACAATATGCAGATTCTGTCTGCAGCGTGCAACGAAAAAGGCAAACAGAGTCAATGGGCTTAGCTCCAGATTTTTGTTACCAGCCTGAGCAATGGGACGTATCGTCTGTAAAATAAAGAGAAAATGTTTTAACTATATCCTGAAAAGCAGCAGGTAATATCTTTCTTCATTAAAGGTTTAAACCAGCTGACCTCCAAGATTTCTTGTTTTTCATCTACAGCAAACAGATTGGGCACCTCTCCTGTGTTTAGGACACTGTCCACATCTTCAAGAAAAGCCTCATCCTTGATCTGGGTATCAGTGATCAAGAACACAGTCTTCTGTCCTTTAACCCCAGCATTCTTTAGCAGAATCTACAATATTCAAAATAATCTATGTAAACATATCAAAGCGATCATTTATGTAACACATACAGTTCTTTGAATTCACACCATCCGAACCTTTTCCAATTCTTTGATGCTGCAACCACAAACTTTTATTGTATTAGGATTTAATGTGATAAACAACACAAAATATGTGGAGGTCGACTGAAAGTGGGTAACTGTGGGTCACGTTAAGAGTACTTTTCAAACAATCGGATGGTTGTTTCCAGCTTCCCTGCACCCAAGTTAAAGGAGCACATTGGAAAAAACACTCGCTCTTTTTGAATGACTGTGTCAGTGTCAGATGAATGGGATTTGTAGTCCTTTGGGTGGAAAGAATAAGAAAAGTGTCATATAGGTTTTGTATATTCACAAAATTGCACATTTAAAGCAGCTTTTTATTTAAACATATGTGTAAGGACAGAGAGAAAGTTGTGGATTTGTTTAAAGTTGGGTTAGTTTCTAAACTCTGTCTTCAGCTTATTAAGGAGAAGTACAAAAACACTACAGTGTTCATTCTAACTAAACAGAAAAGCAGGGAGAGGAGAAGATTAATCAGCGAAAGAGCCAGTAGGACCATAGTAAGAGGTGCTAGAAGGCCTGCAAAAAAATCCACAGCAGAGGTGGGGGAAACTTTCCACAGAACTATTACTGATGTACTAAACGGGTAAGATACTCATTGAAAAGAATAATGTGTTAAATAAAAATATAGAGCAATTGAGAACCTGTGGTAAAACTCAAAAGTTAATCTTTACCAATGTTCTTCATCCAAAAAATGGAGCTGAAGCTATTTTTACAAAGAGAAAGGACAAATATTTCAGGAGGGAGACAGCCCATAAAAAAACTCTGCCCTGAAAAGCAGATGAATACAAATGCAAGTGGAATATTTCATATTTATTTGGTAAAATATCTGATTTTTTACTAGTACTATAAGAAAAAACCTTTAACAGGGCACAGAATGTGATATGAGAAAGCAATGTTTTCAAAACAAAGAGCCAAACCTTGAGGTCATCCCTCCACTCTGTCATGCCGTAACTCTTAGTGATCTCAGGTTGAACCAAGGTCATATGTGCCATTGATGTAGCCAGGCAGGTGATAGACTGGCGGCCGCTGCCTCCAACTCCCACAAGCAGAGCATTGCCTCCAGGCTGCTTCAGCACACGGCTTATACGGGACAAGTGCTCCAGTACATAGCTACATAAGGTAGAGGCTTTTCTCAGGTGACTAAATCAGATTTTAAATACTGGTGGAAAAAAACAGATGTTTACCGGAAGATAACGAGGTTCATGCGGTTCTTGTGCATCTCGTTGTATTCTTTGAGACACTCTTCCACCACCTCAGCAAAGCTTTCTATTGAGGGCACCTCAGCATACAAGCGCTCATCATCCTCTAGCTCAGGGTTCATGTAGTCACCAAACAGAAGGTTTCGCATATCATCCTCTTCCAGCTACAAAGGGAGAGGGATCGGTCATGTTTGCATTGGTTCTCATTGCTTAAATTTTGAGAATAAAAGCCAAAACCTCATATTTTGATCAATTCTCTGTGGATCTACCAGTAGATTAAAGCCTACAGTATAAAACACATTAAAAAGCTAAAGTTTAACTTACTTTGCTGCCTTGCTTCAGATGATCAAAGACCTGGTCAAAGGACTCTTTAAAGTGATCTTCGAGGATACTGTTCATCAGCCTGAAGAGCCATGTTCTGTCTTTGTCATCCGCTAGACGGTCGTAGAAGACACGGAAGACCTCATGAACAAACAGGCGTACCATAGTATGCTTGTTTTGCAGAGACTCCTTCCTTAGCAGAAGGCAGCCTTGAATGACGCGGGAGAAATCTCGTAGATTGAAAGTGTAATGAGATTTGGCTGGAGTTGGAAGAAGGTTTTTCATAGCTTTCTTGTATACCTTTCAAAGATAAATAATAACAAAAGAGTTAGACAACTGAGAAAAGATTCAAGGGGACCTACTAAAAATAAAATGAAAACTGAGTGGCTTACAAAACTATTCAGTCCCCTAGAACCTTTTTGGTTGTAATGTTGTAACTACAGACTTTAGCAAGGAACCGGTAGACCAAACGAAAGTAGTGCAAGATAGAATTGTATTTTGCTCATCTTAAGATCTTCTTTTTCAAGAGATCACAAGCTCTGTCATATTTGGTGTGTGCTATTTTTTCTGATTTACTGATTTGTTGTATTGGTCTTTTAAATGAAATCTAAACAAAACATAATGGTTTCAGGGATGTATTGAGAAAAGAAAGTTTAAGGGGTACGAGTACTTTAGAATAGCCCAGTAATTATCTAGGCTTGTGCTAATGTTATTTCAGTATATCTATTTTGCCATAGAGGATACTCACTTCCATTGTAGCTCTCACTATTTTGTTGCCAACAGTAAAACATTCAGGAGGGAATGCTTTGTTTTTTAGGAAGAAAGCCATGATGTTGGAGAAAATGTGGACCATGGTGTCATCGCTGAAGGGGTTAATGCTAAAAATGTTGAAATGTCGAAGAAACCGAGAGGTCACTGCGTTTCTTCCGCCACCAGGGGGCCCCATGGCACAGATAAGCTGGAGGTCAACAAGAGTAATCTTCGAGGTATCCTTTATGTCATACCTGGAAGAACATTAAAGGGGACATCCAATTCATTTTTCTGAATGTATTAATCACATTTCTCTTTGTTGAATATTTAGAGTGGCCTCTAACAGCCCGATGTTTACCAGTTTCCATGGTCCATGAACTGCCTTAGAAGCTCCACAGGGGGCTGGGCCCCAAACTGCTCCAGGGCAGGCATGCTCATGTCATCTACAAATATGACACACTTTTTTCCCACTGGAGGGCCAAACACCCCTTTCCTTCTTTTATCTAATCTGGACATAATTATATTCTGAGGGATTAAACAAATGCACAGTAAAGTTTAGAATGTTGACAAGTAATATACTTTACTATTGATAAAATCATTGAATTTATGTGAGGACTCAACAGATTTAAGCAGCTAATAAACTAATAACTCTCACATTACTAAAACAAACCTGGGTTTGGTTGGCACTAGTGCGGGCCGAAAAGTTGATAAAAAAAGGCAGAAAACTGTCTTTCTCCAGATTGTTCATCAGCTTCTCCTTTACATATACAGACTTCCCAGTTCCAGTAGGGCCGACAAACAGAGGAGGACTGTTGAGATCATTTGTGTATTTAAATAAAAGCATGTTAAATAGTGTAACGTACAGTAAAACACAACACTAGTCTGCAGTTTACCTGCACTCATCATTTTCAAGAATGTTATTCAGCTTTACAGGCCTTATTATGCTTTGTTCTCATTCCTTTTCCACACTTAATAAGAATAAAACTTTAGTGAATTTTTTAAACAACAATTAGGTGCAAAGGTTAGAATGGAATTTGAACCTTCTCCAATCCATGAAGTGTAAAGTTATACATAAACCTTGTGATGGGTGCATGTAAACTTTTGAAAGGCACTATACATGAAATGCACATCTGTAGCAGATATCATGTGTGTTGATCCATAGAACATTAAAATCTACATTTACTGACACGCCATGGTTGATGCAGAGGTCCATTATGTAAGTGTAGCGAGCGGTGTCTATGGTGGGAACAATGATCTCCTGCACTTTTGCGTTTTTATCTCCCAGGTTAATGTTTTTAATAACCTCATTCCAATGCACCCATCTGCCTCTTCCTTTGAACTGTGAAAGAGTTTACATTATAATTTATTAACTAAACACTAATTAAATAAAATATGCTTTTATAATAGGAGAATACCTCATAGAAGTAGTCATACACCAGGCCTTTATCATCCATTAGACACTCCCATTTCCCAAGTGCTTCAGGGATTGGACATTCCTTTGTTTCTCCAGAAACTGTCGCCTTAAGGAACTCACTAAATGTCTCCCTGCTGTCTGCATCACAAGCACCCCCCACAGACCAAACTAAGGAGAATGCAAAAGCTGCCTTCAAGCAAAAAGAACAAATGAAGAAAACAGCAGCAGCTTCACTCAACTGATTAAAACAAAAAAAGTAGGTGTCTTGTTTTTGTATAGTTCAAGTCAAAGGTAAGTGAGATCAGCTTGATAAATTAATTATACCATGATCCAGATGCGGATGTTTTTATCCCCTGGATTTGTCTTCATTGGCTCAGTGAGAAGCATCTCAAACAGTCGACACAGGGAAACCACAGTATTACTGTTGCTGGTGGAAACAACCTCCTGTACACAGGTCAAGGGGATCAGTTCTATACATTTTTAGTGAAGTCTAGAGGAACTTGTAGGTGATAGAAAAGGTTTTTGCATTATTTAATCTAAACAAGGGAGCTTAGTTTACCCTGCAGTGCTTGCGTAACATATTGATGGAAGGCGGAAGGAGCCAATGGAAGAGCTCCAGCAGCAGGGAATTGTTTTCCAGGGTCTGCAGAGCATCAGGAAGAGTGTTCATCCAAGAAATCACTAAAGGCTTCCAGCCGAGCTGAGATGGCTCCATATAGATCATACCACATCGACTGACTGTGGCAGGCTGTGGTTACAGAGAATCTCTTTAAAAAGGAGCTAAAAAATTCGCAATAAGTCTCAACGTCAAGTTAAGTGGGTGACAATGTATGTTAGGAATAAATGACAGTAGCTCTACATCAATAAATTAACAGCATGTTTATAACTCACAGAAGCTTGTGATAGATCCATCGCTTCAAAAATCAGACTCATCTGACTGGACATCTGAATTATCTCACCACTCATAAGGCACAACTGTGAATCAGAATTAGATGAGAAAAATACTCAAGGATATGAAAACCCCATAAGTCTATCAGTTCTTTTTAAAATGTCTACCTTTTTGTTGTCATCCAGCACAGTGTTCATACTCTCAATCCACAGTGTATCTATCGGGCCGTCAAACACCACCCACTTACGCTCTGCTGTTTCAGCCAGAGCAAACTCACGAAAGGTGTTGGCCACAATCCCGTCCGTCCACTGATGAAAACCACGGAAGATTGTTGTATAGTGACTTTGACAGGTAATTATCCTCTTGGAATATTTTTATAATTTTCTTGGCTACAGCCACAAACTTAAATGTGTTCTATTGATATTAAATTAGGTTTCCTTACCAACCAAAATAGTTACAAAATGTAACGCAAAGGAGGATGATTGCATTCAAGTGTGACACGCATTTTGCATTTAGCAGTCCAGCTGCAATACCGTAAAAGACCTTAAAATGCAATTACATTGCGAATCATGTCTAATCATGTCCACTTAATACATATAGAGACGGAGATATTCTGAATCTGGATCTGACTTTTCACTCCAAAAAAGATCAAATTAGATAAAGATCAGCTTGATGCACGTTATGGATCGATTTCTGGCTTAAAGCTGAACCTGCATCCTAGTCTTACATTTTTATTAGCCATACAAACAATTTTCAATATGGGACAGAAAAATTTATTCTGGCCATGTCTAATTGGCCAGAGTAAACTTTTCTCAGGATAACTCTCCTACTTTGTGGTTATCACATGACAAATTGCACGAATACCTTTGAAAACACCAAATAATAATGATTTGGATGAACAGAACATGCTTTGTTTAGTAATACAGATTATCCAGGGTATAGCCTTACCTCATGCGAAACCAGGTCAAACTGTCCAAAGAGCTGTCCCATAGTAATGGACTTTGGGTTTAATGTCCTGAAGATGACCTTCTCCTCTTCTCCATATCCTCTCTCATTCATCAGACTCAAAGTGTCAGCTAATACATGCAGCACCTTTGTTTTACCAGCAAATGGCTCTCCCACCAACATAAACCTGAAAAATAGATTTTTTTACCACAAAATTCTCTTGAATCCCAAATAAAACACATGTAGACATAAAGATGACATACCCATGTCTGACAATCATCATCTCGTATGTCTGGATCATCTTTTGTAAGAAGACCTCTGTTGGTTGCAAGTTATGACTTGTACAGCACTCTTTAGCAGTCTCTAAGAACAGCTTGTAAAAAAAGAAATAAAAAAAACCATTAAAAAATACATTTAGAATCAAAAGATAATAAGTTGAGTAAAACTTTTCACATATCAGACCTGGTAGTCAGCCTCAGGAAGCGAGATGCCCGGGAAAAGATCGCTGGTGATTCCATTAAACAAAGGAATATCGTGGGACAGAAACTTGGGCTCATTAACATCCTTTATGGATCTCAGTAGCTGAATATTATAACACAAGGCAGGAAAATCAAAATGTTAATGGGTTAATTAAGAATTTTAAATCAGCCGATGATTGAAGCTAACATCTAAGGCCTAAAATATTAACCAAATTACCAGAATGTCCTCATTCTCATTGGGATACTTGAGTTTAAGGTTTCCTGCAGCCACAAGCACTGCTTTAACGGCCCTCATACCATAATCATAGTGAAACTGGGAGGAGAGCTGCTCTGAACAAAGCCTGTAGGTCATCACAATCTTTACTGATAACGGTTTGGCATTGAGGAAGCCGTATGAATACAGAGAGATCTCTGCTATCAGGGTGTAGTTTGGGACCATCATGGCCACAGTTCGGAACAACACCTGCAAAGAACCATAGATGTTTATCTTATCGGTGTTTTTTTTGGAAACATTCTCACATGTAATTAACCCTGGATAGAAAAATGTGTTAATTCAATGTTGAATCATTGTCAAAAGGTAGATTTTTGGTTAAGGTCAAAGACTAATGATTTATCAACCATCACACAACTAATTCTAGCTAATTAACTAAGGTTTAAAAGAATTGAATCAATGTTGTTTTAGATCAAATTCTAATTATTAATATGCCAACATTTTAATCAATGTTGGATCAATATATGCGGTTTGTCACCCTCCCCCCCCCTCCCCTTTGTGCAAGACAGTGGGCTGTGATTTTCATATATTCTGATTCATCTGTAAATATTATTGCTTACTGTTTGTATATAATGTTTAGAGACAAAAATATCTAAAAGTTACAAGGAGTGGAGTGCCCCCCAATTTACACGAGTGGTATGTCCCAACCAGACAACCACTTCCGCATTTCATCTATTTCTTGTTTTGGTGCTGGCTTGTTTGGAACCTGCCTCTGATTGTCTGCCAGGGGACACCCTTAACTGGTCATTCATAACAGTGGAAGACCACCACCCTCTTGAAAGAAAGCAATTCAAAGACTGTAGAGGTCTTATTGTGGCGCTTTCAGACCTCTGATACTGAACCATGTACAATTAGTTGCCTTGCCTGGTTATTTTAATCTCTTGAAAAACATATTGTGTTGCCCTGTTTCCTCAAACTATATCTGTTGCTATATCAGCAACACCTGCTGGTCAGTGACAAGCTGCTGGCTGTCTTAACCAATTCAATTCAATTCAGTCCAATTCAGTTTATTTACATAGCAACAATTCACAACACGTTATCTCAAAGCTCAGCGATAATTCAACTAGATTGGTTCAAAGTTTTCTATCTAAGAAAAAAACATCTGATTGCATTGAGTCATTGACTCGACAGCAATCCCTCACACCAAGCATGCATGTAGTGACAGTGGAGAGGAAAAACTTCCTTTTAACAGGAAGAAGCCTCTAGCAGAACCAGGCTCAGTGTGAGCGGCCAGTGGCTGAGGCCAATCTATGAATACTTTCTATGTTAGAAAAGACAACAGTAAACCAGCTCTAGGCTCTGCATGGGAAATAAACAGTTAAGCTTGCAAGCTCAGAGACAATTCTTGTGTCATAGGCATGAAAGAGGGCACATACGCATGTTTACTAAGAGTAAAAGCTGAGCCCATGGCTGTATAGAAAATCTGATTCCTTAACTTTGATTTAACATAAAAATCAACAGAAATGTACAAGTAGATTACCATTTGGATGATGGTTGAAACAACATTTATATAGTACCAGTATAGTTCAATATGTAATGTTGATTCAGCATGCAAGTGTGCGACCAAATTTTGTATAATTAAAATATCAGGCTTCAAATGGATTTAATGTTTCTGTCTAACTATATTTGATTGATTATATTGATTCACTCATATTTTGCTGGGACACGATTAGGTACATTACAGAATGATTTCAACTAAATACACAAAGCACAATACCTTGAGGTTGTCTGGAAGTTCTGAGCGTCCTGCATAGCCAGGATTCATAGTTATGGAAACAAAGCAGTTGGGATTTAGCCTGAGCTTAGTTCCTTCAAACTCAAAGTACTCCAGTTTCTGTTCTATGGCCCTCTGAATGCACAGAACCTGCTGAGCCACTACAGAAAGCACCTCCAGCTCAATACGGTTGAACTCATCAAAGCATGCCCAGGCTCCAGATGAAGCTAGACCTTTAAAAAACTGTAAATTTAATTGAAAACATAAATCTAAATAGGTCTGTTGACACATATGACAATAAACATAGAATTTCAAAAGGAGAATACTTTTCCCATGGCGAGATAATCCAGTCCATCTGAACAGTTAAAGACCACACACTGCACAGCAAGTGCTTTGGCTAAATCCTTGGTGGTTTCAGTCTTTCCTGTCCCTGCCGGACCCTCAGGTGCACCACCCAAATTCAGGAAGAAAGCTCCAATCTGTTTCAGAGGGGGATGGAATCTGTTTATAACATTTCTGAGTAAAAGAAAAGATTTATATTTAAGTTCACTGTAAAACATATTTAGAAGATTGATTTAGATGACCAGAGTTCTGTAGCATCTGTCAGTCAGAGGGGTGATGACCAGACGCGGTGAGTTTCCCAGATACTCGTAGGCGTATTTAACATCACAGTTGATTATGCGAACTCGAACATTGTCATCGCTCCAGTAGTAGCGAAGCTGAGCTAGCCACTGAAAGTCAGTTTCATGTGATACACCTTAAAAAAAACAACAGTAAGCTTTTTGGAACTGCACAGGGGAGTGTTTCATGCATTCAAATGATTTCAAACACATGTACCTTTCTCAATAAGCTCCATGACGACATCCCGGGCATGGACATCGATTGTGACCAGTGCTCCCAAAGTGATCCGGGTTTGCTTGGCAAGTTTTCCTCTCACAAGTTTTATGATGTCTTTTAGCTGATTTTTCAGCTGATGATAATAGTTTTTTATGCCCTAGAGAAACCCCCCCAGAACAGTTACATTTCTTTAAATAATATAATCGATGAGATTACAATCAAATTCTTTTTGCATCCTTTCTTTTTTTTTCTTTTACTTTCGTAAATAATGAATACTCTTTTTTTGATCAATTTTTAGATAAACCTGTTTGATTTTTGAATTATTACAAAAAATATGAAATAAAATAAAATAAAATCAAGCAGAGTAAAACTCAGAAGAGACTCACATCCGCGCCTCTTCTGATGGCCTCATGAACCTCTAAAGTCCAAAAAATCTGAGAGGTGCAAATAACGACCTGTCCAGGCCACTCGGTGACCCACTGGTTCCGTGAAGTCTCAGCATAGGCCTGTCCATTTAACAATAGGAAAAGGCTGTAATGCACCATAAGACTCATGGTATTATATCTGAACAGTTAACTTACACACCTGATCAGCAGTGATTTCTGTTAAATTTCCATTTTCCACAATAATGTTTATGCCACCAGTAACTTTATAGCCTTTTATTTTTGATACAAGTTCAATTTTCTTCTGTTCTTCTATTACAGATTTTCTCATTTAGAAAGAAATTTACATAAACACATATTTTTTGGCCATAAACAAGGTGACCAAAGACTATTCTCAACAGAAATATTAGACTTTAATAAAGTTAGTTGGTTTGACACAAAGGTTTAACAATCTCGCTGATGATTTGAAGTTAATTTGAAAAACCTAAGAGATAATCGTACTATTTCATTACGCCGCCCACTTTGTGTGTTGCTCCACTACCACTGGTGGAGAATGGACCCTCAGAATCATGCTACCACTGCCATGTTTGACAGTTGGTACTCTGTTCATTGCTCCTCTGAACATGAAAATATCAAATGTAAGCATTTAACAGGACCTAGAGATGGGTGTTATGACTAAAATATCATTGCAGGTTTAATCCGCAATATTATTCTTTAAATCTTATCTCTATTTCAAACATAAACCGGAGTGTTGAAGAATGTATTAAAAAAGCAGGTAAGCCAAAGAAAATATTGAAAACAACCAGACATCACAGAGTTGCTGTATTTAAGTAATAGCAAGACATGTAATAATGGTTCATTTGCTGAATAATGTTTAGGAATAACCTACATTTCCCAGTATCTCTTTCTTCACAGCATTGCCCCAACACATGTTGTGAGGTGTAGCATCAAAGATGTTAATAAAGTTACACATAGTTAAACTAAGGTTAAATATTTAAAAAAGGAGCATCTAACAGGCTATTATGAGTATACTAAATGTGAGTACATTACATCTGAAATATGATATCAATTAAATAGAGAATCCAAGGAGTCTTTTGAGCTTGGGTTATCTTGCATTGGCATTAAAATAAGAGCTGCAATTTGATGTCGTGCAGCTCTTCCACAAATTGTGTACTGTTTATTTTCAACGTAAGGATGTCTATTTAAACATTAAGATGGGCGTATGTTTCTATTTCACTCTGTATAATTGTGAGTGTTTTTCTTGTATAATATTGAGCCTGGGTTCCCAGTTCTTTTATAGAGAAATGTGAAAATATTTAATACTTTGTAGTGCAGAAAAGATCTGCCTTTGAATTAAAGGTGTGTCAAATATTTCTAATAAAATAATTAAACACTTTGTCACTGTGATTTTACCAATCTTGATCGTGCTATCACGTCTCTGACACTGCGAAGCATTACATCCTCCACCTGTATCAGCCACTTCTCTACTGCTCCTTTGGCATCAGACGTTGAGATGTGCTGGACTAGCTCAACACGCTCACCTTCGCTGCTGTACATGGCCTGAGCAATGAGCACAAAACAGTATGCAGCCTTTTAAAACCTTATCAACCACAATGTTACATGATACATTTTGCGAATCAGCCAGCCTTGCCTGAATATCCAGATTAGGCAAGAAGTCTAATTTGGAAATGCCCTCAAAGCACTTTTTCAGATGAGGCTGAACAAGTAGTGGATCTTTGGTCTCAGAGAGAATCTCCAGCATTTCATCGTTTGACAGAAAGAAGAATCTACAAACAGATCAGCACCAAAAGAAGACTATTGCATAATGTTATCTACCAAACTATTCTACAAGGTTTGGCAAAAAGTGTTTTCTCTTGTACCGTGGAAAAAAGAGCCGTTTCTTCTCCAGGTAAGCATTCAAGCCTTTCATAATGACATCAAGGAGGTCGTTGGAATTTTGCAGCTTCTCAAGCAAACCAGGAAGTGAAGTTGCTGGCATAATCTATAAGGTAATAAGGTAGCTGAAAGGTTTGTTTTCAGAAATGAAAAAAAGTTTTAATTCGACTCAATTCTACCTTTGGGTCTTTAACACAGTGCCTCATGATCTCTTTCCAGTTTCTGTCTACAGTTTGGAAAAGCCTTCCTTCTTCTGGGATCTGCCGCATGATGTCCTGAGAGGAAAAGATGGGCTCCAGGTAAAGCCATTGGGCCTGTACCTTCAGCCACTCATCCATAGTAACCTGAATGCGAAGCAGGCACTCCTCCCATTGCTAAAAACACAGAAAAAGCTCAGTACAGATCTTCATCCAATTTATATTTATTATTAAAAAAGAAAAATCGCCTCTTTAAGTTTACCTTAATTTGTTTCTCAAATGGTTTGATGAAAGGGGAGCCCCTCATTGTTTGAGTCTTTACAATCTGGTCATCTAACATTGTTTGAACATCATCCAATGCAGTTAAAATGGAAACCCCAGTCTCCTTGTAAGGTTGATGGTTGAAGAAAACACTGTCCCAGGCTTGCACCATTGATTGCATGGCCTTCTCCAGGGAGAACTCCTACAATAAAAGATAGATTATGAGAATGGGCTCCATTCCACTCACAGATTTTATCCCAACCTGCAGAACAAACCAGTGTTACCTTACTAGCAGCCGCACTGATAGTCTCAAATTCATTCAGGTAGGGTGCCAGGTTTTGCTTTAAAACTTTGCGTAGTGTTGTCCCAGAGTTAGGGCTTAGGTCACGCCCAACAACTGTAGACATCTTCTCCCAGTGACGAGCTCTGATGCCTGGGTTACATAAGACAGACACTACAGGCACATATTCCTGTAGATGCAAAAATAGATTCATCAAAACTTTAACACAACAACAAAAAAATATCTTTTTCATTTTGTGACAACAGCAGCTTTTAGATACCTTAAACCTCTTGATCTGTTCCAATAGAGCAGAACACAAAGCTACTGTTGGGTTCTCCTGCTTTCTTGGATCATCCTCAGTGGACCTTTCTCTTATTATGCCAGACATCTTTTCCAACTCTTGTGAAGCTTTACTCTGCTTCTGTTGGAAAAACCTCAACAGCTTGAAAATCTCCCTATAAAATTCATCCACTTGAGCTTCCATAGTCTCTCCATTTAGGTCCAAGAAAGAGCCATCCATCCACCTAGTCATAAACAGGGTACAAGGTTATCACAGAGTTTTTACAATAAATAAAAAAAACATTTGAGGGATGGATCGCAGACCTGCTTTCTCTGTGCTGCCACTTAAGGATCAATCCAAACAGCTTGTAGTATGGTTCAACATTTTCCTTAATGACCTCAACTTCTGGGTAAGACGTTTGGTCCCATTTATAGAAGGTTTCTTCTTTATTGATGAGGAGAACAGCCTCCTCGGCTTCCCGAAGGTGCTTCTGTATCATTTTTAATTCTTCAAAACTCTGTTTGAAAAGTATTTTCGATAAGTTTAGGTTGTTGGTGTAACCATGAATAAAGAAAACATGACATGGGATATGTGCTTTAAAGATCAAAATGTCTATTTTAGTGCGATGGAAAAGTATGTGTATCACTTAAAGTTTTTTAAAATGTACTTTTCATTTAAAACAACAGGCTCCCATGCTTTAATTTGAGTTTATGAGATAGAGTAACAGTCTGGAACATAATGCTGTGTGGTTGTCAAATTACAAAATAAAAATCTAAAAAATGTGCCATATATATTCATCTCCTTTAACCCTGATATTTCTAAATAAATGCAGTACAATTAAAAGACTCCACAAGTTACCATAAATCTGCATAACTGTTTACCTGTTAATAATTTATTCTCATAAGACATCCAGCTCTTCTTTCAAGATTAGAGAACATTATTGGCAATAACCAGTGTAATAAAAAGTAAGAGGAACACCAGACAGCTTAGGGATGAAGTAGTAGGAAAGATTATAGCAGGGCTACATTATAAATGAATGTCTAAATCTAAAAGGGTTACTTTTTAGCTCATCATCTGGGACAAATACAGAGCTACCGAGACTTTCCAGCTCACCTGAAATCACAGACAAAGAAAGGGGAATATCAATCAAAGTCACAGCCAAGAGACCTTGGGTAACTCAAAAGAGAAAGCCTTTAGATGTGTGCTCCTCAAATCCTCCCTTTAACAGAGGGTGGTAAGAAAAAAAAACAATTGTTGCCAAAAGACTAAAATTTAATAGGAAACAGAAGGTTCTCTGTTTGGATCAAACCAAAATATAAACATTTGGCTTACATGCAAAATGTTTTATGGCAAATTTTTACTGCATAAAATCCTGAATATAACATGTAAAACGTCTTGTGTAGTTCATTTTCTTTACCAGGAAAGAAATAATTATGGTAAAATGACCGGGTCTAAACAAGGCGACAGTGGTTTAGAGTGTTGACATTTTGCTAGGGGGGAGCTATGAGTTCTTTCTCATGGTCCTTGTCAATATGCCCCTGGGCAAGGCACTTAACCCCTTGTCTACCAGTCTGAGTATCAGTAAATGAATGTGTGTGTTTGTGAGTGCCATTAGGGTGATTGTGACTCTAGTAAAGTAAGCAAAGTGTTTTCAGTGTTTGGTATGACTAAACAAGTGCTTTAGAATTACGAATAAAAATGCATTGCATTAGGGAAAAAACAAAAACCTACAAGATTTTTGCAAAAAAGACAGCAACAAACTGGAGGGGCAGGGATCTGCCTTTTACCTGAGCACTGACCCTAAACATACAGTCAGAAAAACAGTAAAATGGTTTAGATTAGATTAGATTCATATATTAGAACAGACCAGTTAAAGTCCAGTCTGAAGTCCATGGGAATCTGTGAGAGGACCTGAAAAATCCATTTTACAGACACTAGAATTTGGCTGATGCTGGGTTATTTCCCCCCAAAGAACAAGAAAAATATTCTTTATAGATGCAGGCTTATATGGACAAACCCAAAAAGATTTGCAGTTGTGTTGTCACTGTGGTCCTCAAACAGATAAATGCAGAATTTGTAAAAAAAAACATATATGATTTGAATGCTAGTCTATTTAAGATTAATGATTATGGTGTGACATTACATAATGTGGGAAAAATTCAGTAGATATTTATAATTTTGGAAGGCACTGTTCAGTAATTCACCCCTTTTGTTTTACCAACAATGGATGTTATAGCTGAGGAGATCCCACGCTCGACAGGAAAATTAACTGTTCACTCACCTCATAAAAGACTCTGAGTCAAACGGAAACTATATATTATATTATATAATATATTATGAGTTATTCAGAAATGATACTGTACCTGCTTCACCCTGTCCACGTGAGAGCAGTTGACTAACTGCTCTACCATGTCTCTTAACCTTTCAAGGTCTACCATTATTTTTTCCCGTTTCGCTATCAGCATTTTCTCTCCTTTCTTCTTCGCACTCTGCAACACCTGGAAAATAAACACTTAAGTTCAGCGTTGAATCATTCAATGCAAAACTAAGTATAGCATAAAATACCAAATGTTACAGTTTAGGAGACAGACCTCATCATTGAGCTCAAAGGCATTATATATTTTTGGGGGCCAGAGAAAAACAACAGAGTTAAGCTCCAAATCCTCTGGTTCAATGTTGTAGACATCCAAGAGGTACAACAGTCGAGTCCCAGCTTCCTGTAGGTGCATAATTTGATATATACAGACGTAAGAAAACATACCTTTATAGATTCTACAACAACTAGGATTAACTTTCCAATTATTCACCTTAATCTTTTCCTTGAGGTCTGTAACACCTTTGGTCTTGATAAAATGAACGTAGTCTATCATCTGAGCAATGGCATCTGTGTCTTCTGGAACTTCTAGAACTTTCTTGTTAATGGCTTCAAATTCAGAACAGATCCTTTCCAAAAACACAAAAGCAGATCATGCATAACCTGGAAAATTTGAATGCCTAGAAATTATTGACAGGTTTGACTAAAAGTGCCAAAGGAGGCGACATACAATTGATTTTGCTCTCTGTGTTTGGTGACCAGTGTCTTCAGAAGAATGTCAGCAAACATTCTGGCCTTATCCGATAGGCCTTGATTCAGCTCTCTACATTCCAGATAAACCATCGGGAAGAAGACTTTTGATGGAAGGTTGGTAATGTCCTTTGCCAGCTGATGAAACTCCTCCACTTGCTTTAATGAGTAAGGTAGTATACAGTCACCAAAACATGATCAAGTTTTAACCACATACCATAAAGTGAATTAGGTGCATGCGATTCTTTACTTTGGTATACTCATCAAAAGAGTGCTTCTCGTTCAGAAAAGTGTCCACTTGAGTCTGTGCTGTTCCATTCACGAGCCAGTCATAGTTTTTAACTTCAAAATAAAACCCATAAGTAAGTTATGAACTGTAGTGAGTCTGATGTTTAAATACAACCACTGTTTATATATACAACTACTGTTTGTATTCGAATGTGTGACTGTGAGAAAAGTGTGTGTGCTAGTTTTCCTTTTAACTATGTATACCTTTAGTGTGATGGCTTGTTTTTAAACTATTTTTACCTTGTAAAGTTCTTTGCATTGCTGCTTGCTGGAATAGCGCTTTGTAAATAAAATTTGATTTGATCTTTTTCTGAGTATTGTTTTGACTTTAGAGAATATATAGAATATTCCTTCAAAAAATAATTGACTTTTCATTGTTTTAAAAACATTTCCACCAAAGAAAAGTGAATCATGAAAGACCCCAAATTGAAAATATACATGTGTGTTACATCACCATAGGTTTTGTAATGTTTGTCAGGTTCCTCCAAATGTTTGCGCACGACATTTGTCACAGTGACCCGAGCCCAGGCTAGGATATCATCTGGAACGCTTGCATCCACATATGAGGTTGCGGTTGGGGCCAGCCACGCCTGCACGGTCTGAACTCTCTGTGAATAAATGCAAAGCAGGCCAATGTTGACTGAACACACACTTCTATACACACAAACACTTACACAGTAAAAGCTTAAAGAAAGTCTCACCTGCAGTGTCCTCACTATGGAGCCGAGGATCTCTAAAACAGAAGCCTCTAAATCTTGAAGGGTTGGGTAAATTTCCATCTTTTCATCATCAAATGTCAAATCCATGCAAAAAATTGGCAAGCAGTGGCGATTGCTTTGATCAAATACACTGACAAAGGTTTTTACACTTTGCTGAAGCAGAGATTTCAACTACAAAGTTGGAGAGAAAATATCAGTGTAAGTCCCAATGTGCATAAGGAAAGTTTTTAACATAAAATAAACCTCACAAAGTTTCAGTCTAACATCATCTTCTGTCAAACAATTTAAAGTGTAAACTATTTACTGTTTCACCTGATTGGACATGAGGGTGGATGCACAGTTGTAAAAAGAATCCATCTGCTCCTCTTTAAGTCCATCAAATGTCTCCTCATCTGTTAACAGGTGAATGATTTGGGGAAACCAGGTATTCATGATTTCAGCTTCTTTTTTCTCACACTCCTTAGCTACACTGCGCTGCAGACTTTTACAATCCACAGGTTTATCAGATCTATAAATTAAGGAAATATCATTATAGGGGTGGTAAACTTCCACCTTAGACTTGGTTATGTGCTTGATAATGTCCTCCTACCTGCATCCATATGGTTCAAATAGGACCATGTGGGTAAATGCTCTGTAACTAAGATCCAATATAGTTTGCATCACAGGGTGCAGAATGTGAAGTTTTCTTTTTATCATTCTCTGCCTCTTTGTAAAGGTGCAATGGGAAAGATGGAAGCAGTCGAGACTTCTGAAAAATAAAAAGCCAAACTTAAAAAAAAAAACACAAAACAAATTATTCTTTGTACAAATATGATGCACATTTAAGACTCACTTCGGTTGGCTGTATGTCTGCACTTCTGAGTTTTCTTCTTGTTTGTCTGGGTTCTTTAACGTTGTGTCCCCTAAAAAGAAAGATAATTAAATAACAATACAATCTACATAAAACCTCTGAAAAAATCCACATTGAAATAAAGACAAAAAAAATGCACAGATCTAATCTTTGTTTACACTATGGTCAGAAAAAAAAGATCCAAATTACTGATCCACACCCTTAAACATCCAGTCATCCTAGGATTAAATCAGTAACATTAAACCAAAGCATCTAAAAATCATCAAAATCTATTGAGAAGCTATTAGTTTTGTAATACTTCACGTCAGTTGCAAAATAAATAATAAAAACCTGTGTCGGTATATAAAGTAAAACTTATAGAGCGGGATCCATTTGTGCAAACCATTAGTTCACCTCTTAATCTCTTTACATTTTATCATGTTTTAACCTACAACTTTATCATATTGTAGGTATTGTATCATATGTAACATACCAACACAAATTAACCTATAAGAATAATGAATATGTTAAAACCCTTTTTTAAATAAATATCTACGGTTAGCATGTACATTCAGAGAGCCTTTTCCAATCAACTTGACAGAGATTGTTCTATTTTAAAGAACAGCAACAAATTTGAGGCTCTAGATGTGCAAAGCTGGTAGAGACATATTCCAAAAGACCCTTTAGGTAACAAGGCATAACTTGGAGGTACTCAATACAAAGAGACAGCACTCTTTTCATTTGTCAGAAATATTGAGAAGCATATTTCATTCTACTTTGTACAGTTTTGCATGTTGTTCAGGCTTTGAGAGACATACTGTAAATAGGTTTAACTACACGTACCTGTGTGTTTGACAATCACCGTGCAGAACTCATCGGTGACTTCCCCACAAAGCTGCTGCAGACATTTATTCATCTCAGGGCTTTCTCTCAGTTGAGGTGGGATTCGGGCAACAACAGAGTCTAACCACTGCTGCTGGATCGGAGCAAAGGGTCGACTTTCTACGCAACGTTTCAGGAAGGTATAGATGCTCTTTGGTGTAAAGCAAAATAGAACGAATAAGAATTAAAAAATGTGTTGAAACATTTCCGTTTAGAACTTGTAATACTTTTTTGTTATGAATCATCTCTAAAAATTATTAAAAGTAAAAGTTATTACATTTTCAGTATATTTTCTTTGTATTGTGATTTGTGATTGGAATGTGCAGATACAATAGGAAACAGAAGTAATTCCTCCCCTGCTGATTTTCACATATTTCTCAAACCAATGCAGGATGTCCAAGGTGGGATTCGATTGTCTCTTTTCTTGAGCTTTCTCTGAGTCCTGTTTATTGGGGAACTTGAGACATTCTGTTATAAGTGTCGTCTATAACTGAAAGGCAAGTTTTCAAACCCTTACAGTATAGGAATGAATAAATGGCTGCTGTTAAAAGACTTTTTCTACTAAAAAACATGCAAACCAGATTTAAATTTTACATGATCAATTTTTGTTGAAATTCAATCTCTACTTCTAAAAATCGTAGATTAGAGAATTTTATGGTTCTGCATGCGTAGGTAGGCAGTAAAACATTGAAAATCAACAGGAGACCCAATACAACAAACACACAAACAGAACTGTAGGTAAGCATAATCATATACTCACTGAAGCTGAAATCTCGGGTTCTGGTGAATGTCTGCCGAAAGCTTCTCTCTCTTTGGTCTTTCTGTGATGCTCCATGGCTCTGGAGACCCTGCAGTAAATCATTGCAAACAGTCATAACAAAGGGAACTAATGGGCCTAATGATATAGTTTGCAACCACTGTACAATGAAAGTTTAAATACAAAACAAAAAACCCACATTTTCAAATGAAAGTTCTTTTCTTTCATTTTGCTGGTGCAGCTCTTCAGCTTCTTGTGAGCAGCTGCCCTCTTCTTCATTTCTTCTTTTATCTCATTTTGTGTATTGATGGAGCGCTCCAAAGACCTCCGTAGTTTTACTATCGGAGGCAGGACTGGTAGACTAAGCGGGTCCTCCACATTGGCTTTAAAAAATTCCCGAGAGGTAGCCATTTAGAATAACGGCCTACTGAGGAAGAGATGTTTTATAATTCAAAGTTTGTTGCTAGCTCCGTCAGACAATAATCAAACATTGTCATAATACAAAAATACCAACTAGATTGAAAAACACTCCAATTAAACTCACCTCTGGGGCTTTTTCTCATATAATTGCACTAGAAAAAGTAGGTTTGCGGTCTAACAGTTGCGTTTCCAAAAACAGTCGCTACATGAACAACTTTGTTGGTGCTGTTCCCATGGCAACGGTAAACTGGAAAGGGGAGGGTTGCTGGGAGGAAGAGACCATAGAGCAAAATGCCCATTACAGTTTTCAAAATAAAATAGGCCTATCATCAAATAAACATCAAGCCATGAATAAAAATGAAAATAGGCCTATTGACAAATAAACTTGAAAACATAACTAAATAAAACAGGCGTTAGAATTCAATATTTACTTTGTTTTAATTCAACTTTTTTCATTATTATTATTATTATCATCATCATCATCATCATCGTCAATATCATAAGTATTAATCTAACACAAATATTTATGTTTATATATTTTATACCTGATTTTATTTTACCAGGTTACGAATTTTATTTCTTCATTAATGTAGTGCAATGTATTTCGGCTTACTGTAGTGGGCAGATAGTTTACGGTGTGTATAGTGTTTTTTAAACAAAAGGGACAAAGGATCAATGTAATCTTTCTTGTTCCTTTGGTTAAATGTGTACAAGGGTCTGTCGGGGATTCAATCGTAAATTCGATTTACGCCAGGCGGCGGCAGTGTACCGGAAACAACACAGAAAAAAGAAGACGAAGAAGAGTTCACCTCCGTTAGCTACTTTGCTACTGTTTGGAAGTAGCAATACAATTTCAGGTATTATGAAAAAAAATACATTTTGTTGGACGTATCCGGCTAGATAAAAAAACGTATTTATTTTTATATATAAATACGCTTAAGCAGGATGTGATTTGTTTGAGACAGACTTACGATTAAATATGCGTCTGTAGACAGAACTGTTATGTGTTTTGATTCGTGCTAAAGAAAGCCAGGCTCCAGTGTTGTGTTTTTAACCGTAGGCCCGAACTGTTATTCTAAGTTTCCGGTTCATTGGTTTTGTTAGATCGAAGATCTAGTTATTAGTAACCCGAAATGTTTAATGACTGATTCTGAAACCGTCCTGCATGTTAGTAACACGGCCTTCCCGCACTTTTCCAGGATCTTATCATGAGTTATGCCGATAAGCCAGAGGACATAACAAAGGATGAGTGGATGGATAAACTCAACAATGTCCATATTCAGAGAACTGATATGAATAGGCTGATAATGAACTACCTGGTCACAGGTGAGGTACCAGTCTTATTATGAAATGCACAACTATTTTTGTTGTTTGTTTGTGTTTGTTGGTATTGGCATTAAAATATTAATTATGTATTTCACAGAAGGATTCAA
>JAUZNJ010056555.1:0-28910 GCA_034780135.1 Jordanella pulchra | reverse complement strand
TCTCTCCCCCTCTCTCATACCCCCTTTCCTGTCAGCCTACTGTCAGAAAAAACAAGCCACTAGTGCCGTAAAAAGCTAAAAAAAAATAAAAATAAAACAAGATACATCCAACTTTATTTTCAAAGATCCAAATCAGCTTTTTAGATAAGATCAAAGGCACAAAACAAGTACTGAAGACCTAATCTCTCTCATTCTATTTTTTCTTCTCAGACAGGATGGCTTTTGCCTGCAGTTACTTGTTTATTATTTGCAGCTGTTTGGATTATTGACAGTAAGACAAAATGCAAATAAAACACTGATACACTGTATGAGGAAAGTTCTCAGTCTGGTAGAGACAGATAGACATCACAACCAGTGAGAAAAAGGACACTTTCTGCCTTTAATAATTGGACTCTGTGTAATTAGATTTAATAGTCATTATGTTTTTCCAACTAGCGCCTTGAATTTTTATATTCCATCTAAACATGTTCTTTATCTCAAAAATCATCCAATCATATGGTTACTATAAAACATCTGCAAAGTTCTCTTAGAAAAATGAGCCAAATAGTTTTTGCAATCCTCCTCAGTTATCAGCCAGCATTCCAAAAGAAGAGGTGTGTCCTGATAGTGCACAGGGGACATGTGTGACAGATGTTGGAGGAACCAGAGGGGCTTTAACTGATGCACACATCTGCAATTTATACTATCCAGTGTTCTGAAGCAGAAAAAGTCTGTTTAATCCTAATGGGCTTTGCTGTTTGGTCTAAATCTGGATCCAGACCTGAAAGTTTAGACAAAGATTAAAAAGAATAGAAATGTGCCCAGTTATCCCTGAATGGTAGATTCACAAAAAAATAAAATACAGAAACAGATCAATAGGATTATAGTGTCATGTCGGGTTTTATATGCTTAGCCCACATGCAGAACACCACGACAGGAGAGAGTAGTCAGATTAAGAGGATTTATTAAATTCACAAGAACAGACAGAGCCGCCACGAAACCGAGTCCAGGGGAACCAGCAGGCGCAGGAAACAGTAGTCACTGAAGGGGGGAAGCAGAGCGATGAGTTCAAGTGCTGTGGTAATTGGGAATGCTGAGCTAATAGTTTGTTTTCTTACGGTTAGAAGATGGATCTGAGTTTTGGAGGGTGGCTGTGGTAGTCTAGGGGTTGAGTTTCTTTTGTGCTCCAGAAGCAACGGAGAAGTGTGGGGGGGGGAACGGACAGGTCGGCTCAGGTTTGACGGAGACACAGAGCAGTGTTTGGGCTGCCAGTCGTGGGAACCAGGAGGTAATAGTAAGCAACAGAGGAGATAGATCTTGGAGCTCGGGCAACCAGTGGGTAATCTCTATGGCGTCACGAGGAGGAACTCAGGGAACTGGAAAACAGCCAGGGTCTGACCGGTGGATCCCGGATATCCGAAGGATCACCTGAAGGTAACAGGGAAACAGAGATATTAGTAAGCTCAAGGCAACCAGGAGGAAAACACAGAGACACGCTCAGGAGGCTTTGTGATACCATTACTGGCAAAACACTCGACTCCGATGGACTGACAGGGGACTCCTCTGATGAGGCTTGATGGGACACAGCTGTGCCACTGAGACCACACCGCACTCCTCCCGGACCTGTCACACAGGAAAAACCCTACGAAAGAGACAGAGAGCCCCGGAACATGACATGTAGACATAGATTATAAGTGTTTGGACAAGTTTACTATTTTTTTTAAAGGGCTTGGGGGTTGGGAGGGTGGTCGTTCAGGGGGAAAATGAGGATGTCCTAGCCAATATTTTGCTTATATGAAGGCAAAGAGCTGCACTGATAGGTTGGAGAAGAGGCAGATGATAAGAAGATTACTGGCCGGTAATAGCCTTCCAGTTTGAATTTGCACCAAAGTTTAATAGGGGTGTCTCACTTCGTGTTCTGATCTTTAGATGCAAGTTAGTTACTTTTCTTTTAGAAGAGTTTCGGGATTCTGGCAGTTATAATGGACAAAGTTAATTTTAAATACATTACAGCCAACACTAGCGAGATAGTGGACTCCTACTGTGACGCTCCTTATAGGACGGGTCAGAGCAGACTTCTTGCTGAGGAAACGTACTGCATGATGTGCTCCTAAAAACCTTCTCCGCCTCTGGTTCCATCAGCCATCCTCAGTGCTTTGGTTTGTTGGAGCTGCAGCTTATTTGCAACAGAGAGTCCAAAACCAAAGTCAGCCCACAGAACTATGACTAATACAATTTAGAAGTGGACTGTTCCCACAATCAATCAGAAATATGAAGTCTAGGATTTTTCAGGTTTAGTAGATAATACACTACCTGTAACAATGGTTTGCTTTTAAACTTCCTTTAGATGATTGTTTAGCACTGTCTTTGCTTTTTGTAAAGAATTGTCTTAATTAAAGATTGATATGTGCCGTTGTTGAGGTTTTGGTTCAGTGGACCTGCTGCGTGTCTGTGAGACTTACAGAAAGGTTCAGGTCCAGTGAGGATGGTCTCATTCTAAAGCAATCAGTAAATTTTTCTGTGGCCTGGATTAAAAAAAAAAAACTTGCAGCTATTCCATATTTTTTCTCAGTCATTCCTGCGCAGTGATAATGAAGAGGAAGATGTGAACAAAGACTGCTCTCTCACCCACAGTGAAACATGAAAAATATATCCTAGTCATAATGCTTATGCAAAAACATACAACATTTTCTTCCCTTGCAAGAAGCACAGCAAATGCAGAAGCCTCCAGCAGTTACAGACCTTCTAAAGGTAAAACATGGACTGTACTCCACTCACTCTATAATGCAAGTGAACATAAATCAGACATCAGAGGTAATGCATGCTAAGACAAGCTTCCCTGTGCTGGTACAAATACAGCTGGGGGTCTCCATCCAACATGAAGACAAAATGTCCTAGCATTGTAACAAGTACCCTGTTATTTTCCTGTCTTTTCATGTCGAAAAATGCAAATAATCACATTGTTTCCTGTTCAGAGTAAAACTGATGGATGTGTCCATACTGATGTTAGTAGACCTACAAGCACTTGTCATATTTTCAATGCCCAGCAGCAAGAGCTCTCTGAGATACCTCTCTGGGTCCTTTTAGTCAGTTTTCATAGTAACCAACTGCCAACAAAGACAGATGTGAAGACTAACAGGAGGTAAAATAAGATTAAAAATGGCTGTATCCACCCAGCAACTTATACTGTAGACAAACTTATGAGCAAAGATTTCCTTTCAATAATTCCTTTTCAAGATTTTTATATGCTTAAAATTTTTATATGTTTATATTTTGGTATGATATTTAACTTATATAAAACCTTTTCTGTCCTCCATCAATATGATATTGATTATTTGACCTAAGGAGGGTACAGCCTACCTTTGGTCCATTTTGCTAATATTAGTCCAGAATAAAGAGGGTCTACATAAGAAACTAAAGACAAGATCGAAGGAAGAAAACATAACGGAAAGGCTTAAAAAAGGAAGACGTTTATGACTAAGACAGTAAATGAAAGGGCAACAGTCGGAAGGTTTACCTGGACCTTAGCGGGAGGTGAGGGCATGAAAGGGAAAATGACAGAAACCATCAGTAGAGTGAAAAAGGCAGAGGATAAGAGCCAGCAATTAGAAAACAAGATCATCGACAAGGTAGAATTCAGGAGCTGAAGAGAAAGGTCAGGATGTTTATAGCAAAAATCCAAAGATCATCCTTTTGGGTTCAGGGATCTCTGTCTTTTTGGAAGATATCTTGTAGCAGAAGGTTTATCCAACCTGCTCTATCCTGATCAGGCTTTAGTTGTTCTCAAAACAACCAATAATAAAATGTTTTTTTTAACTGCGTTTAGAAACACAATTGACTTCATAATAGAATGCAGAATTTAGCTGACAAAATGGATCAAGGTGGAACTGGTACACTTTATTTCTAGAGTTTCAGCAGTCTTGGGAGGCCAAGTGAAAACCTTCAAAGTTACTCAAATCTAATCTGAAATCTTAATTCCAAAGATAAACTAGTGGTTTTGGCTGTATAATAAGATTTTGTTAAAATATTTCTAATGAAGTTGTCAGGTTGTTACAAACAACTAAAAAAAAACCAGGTCCAATCTTCTCTGTTAACAGAAATCAGCAGTTTTGCCCCTGATGTTTGTGGAAAAACAATGATCTATAATTTCTCATACCTCATTCAAATAGGTTAGGTTATCCTTGATCATTTTATATATTTATTCTACTATCAGTTTAGGCTGCTCAACGAAAATAATGACCACTATTCATTCTTCTTCTTTTTTTTATCTTATTCTCCGATTTTGCAGTATTTGAAAAGTTTCGTTCACAACTTTATGTTTCCTATGCTTTTTTGTCACAGTATATTCATCTAGTCTTCTACTGTTTGACTATGATCCAATCCAAGAATGAAACATCAGCAGGGCTGCTGCCATCAACACCTTTGTTTATAGATGCTGTTTTCCTGTGTAATCCTGTTTCTTTTACCATGATTACCTGGATGTGCTCTCCTATCCTTTTACATAGGAGCTAATTCGAGTTCATTTGTTAGGCCGTGTCTTTCCTGGATGGAGCTGTGTAACTGTAACTTTCAGCTGGCTGTGGTTTATTACCTTTTGTATTCTGCCTTTTTTTGTAAGTCTGCTTCTATCTTCTTGAGACCCTAGTCTCAGAACCCGCAGAAGGCCGCTCACACCAAGCCTGGTTCTGCTGGAGGTTCCTTCCCATTGAAGTTTTCCTCTCCACTGTCACTTCATGCATGCTTAGTTTGAGGGATTGCTGAAGAGTCAACAGCAAAATGCAAGTGAAAATCATTGCAGCAAGCTTGTCAAGGAGGAGTATGTCTTACGTGTCAAGAACTCGATCAGCTGGTTTTCCTTGATAGGAACTTTTAGGGCCCATCAGCCCGAAGAAACCACTTCCCCTCAAACATGAATCAGCAACTAATCGAATGTAGAAGAGTTAAGAAAGACTCAACAGATGTTGACTAGTCACTGAAGAGAACAGCAGGTAGGAAGATTTGGGGACATCTGAAGAAAAAATATTTTACAGAATAATTGAAATCTGTATTCACTTAATTTATATTTTACAATTTTTAATCTTTTTATTAGAAAAGAAAACGTTGGATTCATATTTGCAGTAAACTGTTTAAGTCAGCAAAATCTCAAAAGTAACCAGTTTTTATGATGTATGGTAGGATTAATGTCCTTGTTAAACTATTTGGCTCTAAAACACCCTAGATATAGTACAACATGTAAACAAGGTATTATTGATCTACTGCCTGATATCACTATACATTTTTACCTCTATTATTGCTGGATATTTGAAGCTCAATCTAAAACTAATTCAATGTATTGTAATGTATTTAAGACAATAATAATAAGGTGGACTAAATAGAAGAAACAGGCTCATTTTGACAAAGCAAAATTACTTTATGTTCTGTTTTGATGTTGCCTAAACTTGCCTAAACTTATGATGTTCAATTTTGCTATAAAAATAAAACATCTTAGAAAACTTGAAAAAGGTGAAAAGATTTAGATTTGTTTTCCTCTTATAAGAAAATGAGACTTTTATGCACATTCATCACACATGAAGGGAATTCTTCTGGAACATTTGATGATTTTGTTGTAAATATTGAAAATGTAAAAAAAATGGGGTCTCAGAAAATTAGAATATTACCTCACAGCATTTTATAAAATAACTTTTAATGTCATATCCATTCGTGTTCATCTGTTCAGTTCCCATCTGGCTATCTAGCTGTTCTACCTCAGGTGGTGTGGAAAACATGCTATTTAATCAAATATCTTCCAGGCCTTGATATGTTGTGTAGT
This sequence comes from Jordanella pulchra, assembly GCA_034780135.1. NCBI lineage: Eukaryota > Metazoa > Chordata > Actinopteri > Cyprinodontiformes > Cyprinodontidae > Jordanella > Jordanella pulchra. The sequence goes on along the minus strand of JAUZNJ010056555.1, from coordinate 23,122 downwards.
TAACACAGGCCGGACTGACTGTGTGTTATAACTACAAATGAAAGGGTGAATCAACCTCAAATCATTGTCTGGCAGTTAACTCTGTACATAAATGAAATAAATTAACAATAACTTAGTTTAAAATAAAATAAATTATTAAGAAAATCTTTTAACTCTAAATAAAATATATTTCAACTAAAAGCTCTTGATTAAAATAGTGACACTCAACTAAACCAGCCACTATCTACACAAAGAAAAAGGAATAAAAATGGTTGAAACCCATATCCAATTAAATGATGCAATAATTTCACAGTTTGGCATGGATTTTATGTTTGAGAACCAAATTTTATTTTAAAGAATTTGAAATAAGCTATGAACTAATTTATTGAAACTGGTTCATAATGCAAATACAAGGAGGTAAATAAAACATTATTTGGTAAATTAATATTTTTGTTTTTAAATTAATATTTTAGTGAATTGATTCTTAACTTTGTGTGATTGTTTCTGAGGGAATAGTTAAAGTAAACATCACCTAGTGTCTTTAGCTTGGTTTGTCTTATAAAGATAATGAGGTTAGTAGCTAGCAGACCCAAAGGAACCTATTTAAAAAAGTGTAATGAGCATACGAGGAAACATATGAACCATACCGATATATTTGTGTAAAAAACCTTTGTGCAGTAAAGATAGTTTTAGTTGTTTAAACAAGAGCTCAATACATGTCAGCATGGGATACCTCACCATAAGCTTTTTATTGGCTTGCTTTACAGTACAGTTGTTAGAGGGAGGATGGGCGGACCCTTCAGTTGATGTAAAAACTGGACAACAGTCAGGTTTAAAGACAACGAAGCAGGATTACCTAAAGCTGAAGTAATTATACTTCAGCTAAAAAAAAACAACTAATTACTTACTAGCAGTCATTGGAAGTAAATCACTATTCCCCCTCCAGTCATTTAACAGCCACTCAGCAGTCATTCACTAGTTATTTACCAGTTATTCAGCAGCCACTCAGCAGTCCTTTACTAGTCGTTCACAAGTCACTTAATATTCATTAACTACTTCCTTACTAGTCCCTCATTATTCACACACAAGTCATTCACTTTTTATTCCATAGTAACGCAGCCATTATTCAATAGTCACTTATTAGTCTCTCAGCTTCAACAGTCCATAGTCAACCTTCAATAGTCCCTCACTAGTCCTTCATTGATCACCTAGTAGTCATTCACTTGTCACTCTCTACTCATTTACTAGTCACTCATTATTCATTGACTAGTCATTCACAAATAAGGCATTATTTAATAGTCCCTCACTAGTTACTCATTAGTCACTCACTAGTTATTTACTAGTCACCCTCTAGTCATTTATTAGTCACCCACTAATCACTCACTAGTCAATACGAAACTCAAATTAGTCATTTACTTGTCATTCTCTAGTAACTCACTGGTAATTAACTTGTCACTCTCTAGTCTCTTATTAGTGATTCACTAATCAGTCACTAATCAGTCACTAATTAGTCACTATTCTCTCAGGCATTTTTCAGTTGTCCTTTGCTGGTCATTAAACTATCACTCACGAATCATTTACTAATCACTCACAAGTCATTCACTAGTCCCTCACTAGTAATTAACTTCTTGGCCCTTTAGTAGTGATTCACTAGTCACTCACTACTTGTTAGTTTGCTAGTCACTCACTAATCACTCACTAGGCATTAATTAGACACTGACTATTTCCTCACTAGGACTACACTAGTCATTCATTAGTCACTCACTAGTCATTCACTTCTCTCTCTCTATTCACCTTTTTACCTGCCATTCACTAATCACTTACTTGTTATTCATTAGTCATGCACTAGTTGTTCACTTGTCACTCACTAGTCATCCACAATTCCCGCAGTCCTTAGTGAATTCCTGGTTGACAAGTTTATACATAACACCTGTTGGAACCAAGTCTTTTAAGGATCATGTCATACCTTGTTGGTTGTCCACAGTTCTTCCAAATCTTGATTATCAGTTTATCTCCTTTTGTCCCAGTGTAGTACTCCCCATGGTTTAGTTTAGTAGACTGTAATGTAGGGGACCTGTTTTGGAAGCCTGGTCTGGAAGTTCATTTGTTGTCAATCCCTGAATCATTTAGTCCCTGTGTAAAGTGTAGTTATAAATGTATTCCGTGATTTTTTTAAGATAATTTTTCAAATAATGCGATCCAAAGGAACTGCAAAAATAGGATTATTAACATAACTTTCTTATCATTGCTCTTTATTGAAAGTGTCTTTGGCATACAATCCTCCTGTACAAATGTGCTGGCAGCTCCTGTAGTTGTAAAATATAAAAAGTTTACTACATGATGTGCAGTATAATCTTTTTACTATTAATTGTTTTGCCTTGTCTTCTTACAGTGTCATAGCCATGGCTTTGCCCTTCCTTCCCTGTCTTGGCTTCTGTATGATCATATCAGCCCTAGCCTTACCACCTACCGAGCCACCGATGGTCCGGGACCATCCTTTTGTGGCCATATGGAATGCCCCCACCGACCACTGCAAACTGCTTGAAATTCCACTGGATACCGCTGCCTTCCAGGCAGTGACCACCCCTTCAGCTGTTCCAGGTCAGTTTCTGACCATTTTTTATGAAGATCGCCTTGGCCTTTACCCTAAAGTTGACATAATCAAGCACAAGATCTACAAAGGTGGTATTCCCCAAAATGGCAACCTGACGGAACATCTGACTAAGGCCAAAAGCATGATAGATCACTATATCTCCCAAGATTCTTCTCCTGGGCTGGCTGTGATTGATTGGGAGTCCTGGCGCCCACTGTGGGACCAAAACTGGGGATCAAAACGTATTTATCAGAAGTTATCCATTACTCATGCTTTGCAGTTGGCTCCATTTTTGTCAACAAATCAAATATCCCAGATGGCTAAGAGCCAGTTTGAGCTAGCTGGGCGACGCTACATGGAAAAAACCATTAGCATTGGCATTGGCAAGCGTCCAAGCCGTCGCTGGGGCTTTTATCTGCTTCCGGACTGTTTTAACTATGGATGGAACAAGCCAGCATACACTGGTAAGTGTTCCACTAAAACCAAGGTGCAGAATAACAAGCTGCTGTGGCTGTGGGATCGAAGCACTGCCCTCTTTCCCTCTGTCTACCTACATGTGACTCTGAGAAACTCTCCCCGGGCTGCACTATATGTCCGCAATCGTGTCCAGGAGGCACTGAGAGTGGCAGCGCTGCCTAAGCACCCCTACACCGTGCCTGTCTATGTCTACTCCAGACCCTTGTATCGGGATCAGACCCAGCTGTTTCAAACCCAGGTAATAACTTTATCAACAGTACTTCTATATTTTTCACATTTACTTCTAAGAATATATCTGTTCACAAAAGCATCTAATTTTCCTCTGCGGTCAGATCTCAGCTCCACCACACTAATAAAAATATAATGAAAAACTCAAAGAAATCTTTTAATTTTTATAGTTAGATCATCTTACAGGAGCAGGAGTTTGAAATGTGTAATTGACTCTGCAGCAACAGTGGAGCAACAGTGGAGTGGAAAACTACCTTTCCACTTTGAGATAGCTGAGAGCACTTCCACCTTCTCCTTTTTTTTTCCATTATTGAGTGAACTTTCTGATGTAGGTTAAGAAAACCCCTGCATGGTGGAGCAGTAGGGCAGCACAGTAGGACTGTTGCCTTGCAGTAAGAAGGTCTTGGTTTAAAGTGTCTTTCTGTGTGGAGTTTGCATGTTTTTCTCGTGCTTGTGTGGATTCTCTTCAGCTACACCAGCTTCCTCTTATGATCCAAAAACATGACTTTTGGTTTAAATGGCCTCTCTAAATTGCCCATAGGTTTTAATGTTTGTGTCTCTGTGATGCCCTGGGGCGGTCTGGTGAACTGTCCAGGGTTTACCAGGGTTTGCCTTTACCCACTGCTGGAGATAGATACCAGCACCACCACAATCAGGGTTGTGGCACGGATTGAATGGGAGAAGATGGAGGTATGGATGGAGGTTAAGAAAGCATTCGGTGATAAGAGGACTTTTATAATCTTACATCATGCACTAATGAATTATATCCAATGAAGAACATAACGGTTAAACATCCCAGTATTTATTACTGAGAAGCTTACCACTGGCTCTCTGGTGGTCTGTTACGGATGAACCGCCATGTGAAACAGTATTGCCTCTATAGAGGCCTCTATATAAAGCTGCAGATTTTTCTGCTATTTCTTTCCTATTTAAGATTCCTCATCTGATGATAACGTTTATCATCAGATGAGGAATGATGAGGAATGCTTTATCAATGAGCAAGTCATTTTTGGGCAGACAAAAAGAAAAAAGGGCTAAACTGCCAACCTGTTACCAGAAAAGATACAAATAACGACAGCTGATTTCCCTGCATAAATCAAACCTAAAACAACAACACGAAAATGTGGCTAGAGGCTAGGTTATGCTTTTAGCAGGCATATTCTGAGCAGAAATGAGATGCAGGAAGGTTTTTATGCTCTATGTGGCATTTCCCAATGTTACCCAATATTCACCAGTGTCCTGGGTGCTGGAAAGGGCAAGAGGGATAGTTACTGATGATCAGGGGAGGCTTTGCCTTGTATCATCCTTTGTTTTTAACCAATGAACCAAACAGTACCAGAAACGCTCCATCTGTCAGTGAGGCGGAGATAGTGGCAGACTCTGTGGTTCTGTGTGCCTGGCAGCTCTGTTGCTGCCAGCTATCATCTGGAGAGCCTTGTCAGCTCAGTGTCACGTTTAAAGCAGTTTAGTATGAATACTAAATGTTTTAATTATTGCTCTGACTGTGTATATGCACATCCAGCCATTAGTTTTTACCTTGTAGCTATTTTATGCCTTCACAGTTTAAAGGGTCCTTGTGCAAAGCCACTAATACACACACAAAAAAAAACAGGAAGTCATGCAGCTCTCAAGTATAAATAAAGTGTGTAGTTGATGCCTCTATGTCCTGTTTTCAACTATTGTGACTAAATGGGAGACAGGACTCATTTATCATGTTTTGTGTGAAATGATGCCACTCTAATAAAAGATGGTGTTTTAAGATTTGTTTACTTATTTTTAGTCAGTCAAAGTACGGAATGTTGTGTCTGATGTTCATCTCTCAATTCAATTTCAATTCAGTTGGATAAATTTTATTTATATTGCGCCAATTTACAACACATTTTTTTTCAAGGCACTTTACAAAGACAATTCAATCAAAATCATACAGCAACATTGGTTCAAAGTTTTCTATCTAAGGAAAACCAGCTAACTGTATCGAGTCATTGACTCGACAGCAATCCCTCACACCAAGCATGTATGGAGAGGAAAAATTCCCTTTTAATAGGAAGAAACCTCCAGCAGAACTAGGCTCAATGTGAGCGGCCATCTGCCGAGGCCGACTGAGCTTGAAGGAGACAGAAACAGACATTCAGAAAGAAGCAGCTATATAAAAGGTAACTGTCATCCAGCTCCACAGGTGGCCCCGTCAGGAAAGACACAGCCAGGCAGAAGAGCTCCAAGCAGCTCCCATATCAGAGATGAAAGAGAACATCAGCTTGACACTGAAACAAAGGCCAAGCTCCAACATCTATAAACCAAGGTGTTAGTGGTAGCAGCACAGCTGATACTTCCACCCAAAATGTAGTTGCAACCAAACAGGAACAGACCGGATTAAGCTACTATGATGAGAAAAAGTAAACACCACACAAAGTTATGAGTGGAATTGACAAATAATGTAGAATGGGAGAATAGAGATTGAATGCAGCAGAATGAAGAGAAGTGGTCCCTATGTGCTCTAGCGGCCCAAACATATAGCAGCGCAAATACAGAAAATAGCTCAGGATACTAACTATTCTAAATGAGGTTTGAGGTTTGAGAGAGTCATAGCCACAAAAGGATCAAGGTAGAGCTAAGGAGAAACGTCCTATCCGGACTGAACTTCTCCCCCACCGGATCGGGCTGTTATCTGTTTTATGGTCTAATAAGCATGAAGCTTAGCTATAAAGAAGGAAAATCTTAACTCTTTCATGGATTCCTTCAGACCATCACCAGGGTCGTCCATTGAGTATCCATGCCCACGTCTTTACAGTATGGCGTAATTATTCAACCCCAGCCTGTTTTACAAGCAGGCTCACACAATTTATATAAAATCACCTTGTGCTTTGGAGCACATTGTGATACCATCTGAAGAAAAAAAATAAGATCTATAATAATTAAGTTAATAGTGTCAATTATCATCCGATGATCTGAGCCCTGGTTCTAGGTAGTTCCAACCAGTCTGCTTTACTTCCTGAAATAACTGATGCTTCAGCAGATGAGCAAAGGAGTTTTACCAGATCATAGTTAAATGTCAGACTGCTGAATGACTTTTAATTCCTATCACCCTGTCACCTGTTTGTGCCTGTTTCTTTCAGACGGATTTGGTTCACACCATTGGAGAGTCTGCAGCTGTGGGAGCTTCTGGGGTTGTGATATGGGGTGGTACCAGGGACTACAACAACAAGGTAACATCAACCACTTCCTCTAAGTATCCAAGAATGATCTGTGTTGATTTAAGTCCTCCTGCCAGGAGAGGAGAGATGATTCTCCTCGACTCTGAGGTTGAGGAGAAGCTCTGGATATCTGCAGTTTTCTGTTTGTTTTTGCAAATGATAAGAAAAACTGTGTTGAAACATATAAAGAGGAACACAGATAAACAAGCTGTTATCAGCACAAATCTGAATGTCATCACTTCCTCTTTCAGGTGGAGCGTAGAAAAAAAGGTTTTCTTATCTCTGCATACAGATACGGGGAAACAACAAGCTACTTTTTCTTTATCTACAATACTAAACTGATACTTTTAAATGTGTGAGATGAGGTGGCTGCATGATTCAGTGAAGCTAAAACCGTTGTTAAAGTTTTTATTTCAGTTAAAAAGGTTACCAAATAAACTGTATCTATAATGGTTGTGTTTGCTGATTAGAGCCTCGGCTGGAAGAACTGCGGTCTTGAAGAGAATTCAGTGAAATTCAGAGAATTAACTTTTTCTCTCCATGCATGAATTTATTCTCTCTGGATGTTTTGCTTATGTCCTAATTTTCCACAAACATAGTCAATGCTTGGCTTGTCAATGGTCAGTTGCAGTTGTTCTAGGTGTGGTTTCCTTCTGATTGTGTCCCAGTGAGGTCCAGGTCGGTCCACTGACTGACAGACAGTCCAGCTCCACTGCTCTGTACATTCTCTCCTCATGACTGAAAGGATGAACTTCTTGTGAGAAATGGAGGGCAGCAGTTTTCCTCCATGTTTGCACCATTTTCCATATTATAACCCTGCTTAGGAGTAAGATCTATCTTTTTCCAGCAGACACACTATGCTGTATTATGGGTCTTGGTTGGATATGGGTTGCAAAGTTGCAATGAATTTCAAAAGCTGCTGGCTATGTCTGCTGGAGGGAAAATTTCCTGCTCTTAACCTACTCAGTACAGCCCCACAGGGTTTGATTGTTTATCCATTTTGTTTCCAAACCCACCTGAAGATATCCTGTAGTCTCTTCTGCAGCTGGTGAAAGAATAAACTTTAAGTCCTCCTAAGCCTTTAGTCCTCAGAAAAGTTATTTTCTATGTGTAAAGGGTTATTCATCCAAGGTTATTTGTGTGCTAGAGATGAATCCCAATTAAACCAACCATATCTGGGGTGGTTCAACTGAGACCAAAGGAAATGTTTATTTTATTTTACGGAGAACCATAATTTTGGCAAAATTGACCAAACTGAAAGTTCTTTAGAACTGCTTTTAGTACAAAAATAAAAATAGAGTTAATAAATATGAAATACAAGCAGGAAGGGATACAATGTTTTGTTGTACTGGGATGAATAGACCGAGGCCTGTCATTTAACCATTATAAAATCCCATCTTCTTTCTTGTCTTCTTTCCTTATGTAGGCCAGCTGCCAGTCACTGTCTGAGTACCTGTCCTCCACCTTGAGCCCCTACGTCGCCAATGTCACCGCGGCTGCCATGCTCTGCAGTCAGGTGTTGTGTCAGGGACATGGCCGCTGCGTGAGGAAGACCTACGACTCCCCTTACTACCTACACCTCAACCCCACTTCCTTCCGCATCCTCCAGGCTGGAGGGAAGTACGTCGCTGTTGGTCTTCCTACCACCAGTGACCTCAACGTCTGGGTGGAAAATTTCACCTGTCAGTGCTACGCTGGGTGGAGCTGCTCTCCTAAGCTACAGCGTCCAACTAAAGTTCAACTGCTAAAGGTTTAAATCAGGAGGAGGAGATAAAAGCCCCTTACTACCACCCCAGTCTGGTGGTCTAGTTATTTCTGTAATAGAACTATACCACAAACTTTCTCTGATTATCCAAAAAAATAAAGATATGAGGCTAAATGTTTAATTCATGTTGTTCTTTGTGTTTTCAAACCAAAAAGAGCAAAATAACATTTATACAGTTATGACAACAGACAAATTCCCCAGAGATAAGTCCAAATGGAAGCAGGATACTTAATATTAAATTCTGTTCCACTAATTTCATCAAATGTCATGATTGTTTACTCTCATCAACAGAACAAAACTGATTCTAATTGCATTACATAGAGTTCAATTCAACCCTAAGTATAATACCATACTTTTAAATTTAGTTAATTATTTTGAATAGTAAAATAGTTGCTGTCCTTCCCTCCCTCTGATTAAGCATGAGGCATCAGGGAGAAGAAGGTCAATGATGGCCAGGTGTGACGGGACAGAGCTGGTCCAGGAAACATCCCGGAGTTCTGGTCCAGAATCACTGGCAGCTTTTACTGGCCTTATTCAGGGGAGGCGTTCAGGCTTCTCTTCTCCTGGGATTGGTGGCTGTATCCAGCAGCTGTAGGGCAACAGGTTCAGTGTTGACAGGTCAGCAGTCAGTGACACATCAACATGTTCAACTGAAGGTGGTCCCACAAAGCTTTGCCTCACTGAGGCTGAGGACAAAAGGACGAAATATCAATCACTGTTTTTTCTGTTCCAGGTAAAATCCCACAGATCATGTTTATGTTTGTGGCTGTGATGGAGGCTCTTTTAGAGCCGAAATATTCCTGGAAACATTTCTACTATAAAACCGCTTTTATGAAAGATATTCATACATGACAGCTCAGTTTTTTTCCCAGCTAACTGTGGAAAATTTTCTTTTCAGAATATAACTGCTATGAGTGATCCTAAACAAGTCTAAACGACAAACCCTTCTATTAGGAGATAATCCTTCTGCTATCTGTCCAATTCCCACTGAACAATTTGTGAATGTCTAAAGGTTTACTGTACAGTAGGACAAACACTCAAACCAGGTTTCATCTAGTAACATTGAATTAATATAAACTCTGCTGCTTTATATGCTTGAAATGCTTTCATAAATGTTCCACACACTTTTTCTGAACCAAGTGTTCTCACAGAAAAGTCCACCAGACGGAATGAACCTAAAGACTTTATCTGCATGACTATAAGTTATGCTCCTCATACCATTTCAAAGATAAAATTCCATCTCTCCCTGCACCCCTGCAGTGAGACTTGAGATGTCTGATTTCAGGATCTGCAGCAAGAGGAAGAAGAAAACAGGACAGCTCGAATAAAAGTTGGCGCAACCTGCAGGCTGACGAGTTTCTGCATGCACATGAGCTCCACCCGTTACTCAAGCTACAAATTACTAAAAGGCTTTAAGAGGAGAGCGAGGCTATACTGTTCAAGAAGCTGAAGAGCATGGAAGCAGTTTAGACTCTACAACCAGGTTGGTACTCTCTTCTTAACATCTTACTGGAGGGTCAAAGGTTAATGGACAGCATGAGCTAAATGACTCTTGGGTAACATCTACCAGCTGCTAGCGCACACTTCCTGTTTTGATGTAACAGTCCAGTAGCACCAGAAAAACTTTTTCTTTAAAGATCATACTGCTTTATTGTAGTTCAGGTAGTTTTGACTATGCAATTTTAGGATAGTCAGTTTATGCATCAGATCACCTTTTCAGATAAAGTAATGAAGTTGTACGTATTGCTGGAAAGATGAATATATGGAGAACTAATAGACAACCATACTGCAGAGAAACATCTTTTTCTCTTTGTAACTGGACTTTTCTGGATCCTTTGTATGAATTGATATACATAAAACACAACCCATAATGATTGACAGGCAGTTCTCGCTATGAAAATATGAGGAATTAATTTTTGGGTGTGCTGAGATCCTGTACCAGAAGGAATGCTAACATCATGACATTTCTCAGTGGAGCTGCTGTATTCATACACATTGGACACCCAGAATGCGGCAAAACGCTGCAACCAGTTTGTCTTATGATGTTACATAGACCATCCCAGTGGGTCACAAAGAAGAAGCCCACTGGAGAAACCCTGACTGACAGTTAGCCCTTATCAGTTCTAATGATGATAGAACTTTATAATTTATTTTAGTTTTTTCTAATAATGCTGACATTAATTGTTGGTTAAAGCTTTTAACACAATATGGCAGTGAAACCCTTTGCAGTAAATAGACACTCTTAAAACAGTCTTTGACTTCAAACCCCTTTTTTAATGTACAAAACTAAATAGGGCATTCAGACCTCTACGGAATTAGACCAGTATATAAATTACAACATATTGTCTCAATATCCTGGTAAGGAATATTCTGCAATGATCATGATTGAGTGTTTGTTTATATTTCAACTGAAGTCTCTCTAACATGAAACCTAAAGTAATTAACATATAGTATTTACTGTTTATCACTGGATATTCGGTCTCAAGAAGCCTTTCCAGCTGGTGTGCAGGTGGCGCAGTGGTTAGCGCACACGACCCATGTATGGAGGCCTTAGTCCTCGACGCAGCCGACCCAGGTTCGAATCTGGCTTGTGGTCCTTTCCCACATGTCTCTCCCCCTCTCTCATACCCCCTTTCCTGTCAGCCTACTGTCAGAAAAATGAGCCACTAGTGCCGTAAAAAGCTCAAAAAAAAAAAGAAGACAATCAGATCTGTTCATTGTCTGATTATCAGATTGAGACCTGCGCCAAAACTAGAGCAAAGGTTGAAGTGAAACTGCAGAAATGTAAAGTTTCAATTCCTTTATGGAGATGCAGCAGTATGTGGTACCATCTCAGCATCATAATAGTTTAGTTGGACATTACCATTTCACCACAGAGCAAGGCACCGGGAAATACCCGGGCAGGTCCAAAGAATAAAGCCTTCTTTGACCCATTCTGGCTCTCAGTTTATGTCAAACAGGCTTTAGAACCAACACTTTTCCTAAAACTGAATCCTATAACTTGTTACTGTATTTCTTAGTAAATGAAGAAAAATTAACTAAACCTGCAAAGTATTAACATGTTTCCAACACTGAGCTGACTTTCAAATGAAGTTGGTATGCCACGTTAAAACATTTGAGCAATCACTGACTGGATCTGCAAAGACACACCCTTTTACTGTCATCTAATGTCTCAACATAAGGCAAAGAATGGGTTAATGTTGGGGAAACGTGTGTCAGACTCAGCTAAACGCAACAAAACAAAATGTTCTCACTGTTAAAGTTTGAACCCTGGGTAGAGTCTCGTCCTGGAACCCCCCGTCCAGTACATGATGTTACAGGATAAAAAGCTGAACAAAAGATTGAAGGTAAACTTTACAACAACGTGCTTTAATGAGAAATACTAAAGAAATGGTTGAAATTAGAAAACAATCTTCAGTCGGTATACATTCAGGTTATTGGGATTTTCAGATTTGCTTGAAATCAAACATTAAAATAATACATAAAGAAACATACCAGTATTTTTTCTGTTAATAAAATTAGGAATATTTCACAAACCATTATCCATTTTATTCTCTTCTACACTAAATGAAAATAGAAAAAAACAGATGTGGAGTGCTCAAATTTGATTTTGTTTGTTTAATAAAGACAATTAGCCTGATCCTGGAAACCTTTTTTTTCATTTAATCAGCGTCTGAGGGATGTTCACACTGTCTGCTGCTTGGAAAGTGTAAAGAAGCAGTTTAAGGTAACAGGTAGAGCTTGGTCACAGCTGGTAACAGCTATGGGTATAGTGGGATGCTCCACAAAATGTACTTTTTGAAATTATGGCTCCTTTTCTAAGGCTCAAACATACATTTTGCTATGAGAACTTTGAAACACTTATATAAAATTCACACCTTATCTTGCCGAGAAAAGCAGATTTTTAATGATTATTTTTTTAGAAGCTATTGACCTTTATTTTTATTAGTTTTGAAAGTGAATGAACGGGAAATGGGACTGAGGGAGTGGAAGGAAGAAATGTTGAAAAGGTCAACAGGACAGGAAATTTAACCAGTGACAGCCACAAGGACAGGGGCCTCTGCACCACTCCTGTCGCACTCACTTAAAAACTCATAATAAAGCTACGGTAGTGAATTTCACTTAACCAAAGAACAGAACATCTAGTGAACTATAAACATAAATAAGGAAAGGGGAGACATTCAAATGGCTGAAAAAAAGATTAATAAAAGGATGCAATTATTAATTACAATTCAGCATGGATTTTATGTTTGAGAACCAAAGTTTATCCTGAAGAGTTTGGAATGAAGTCAAACTAGGTTTTAAATCACAATGCAAATCATGAGATTCAAAAGAAATATTTAGATTCAAAAGAAATATTTAGGTAAAATTGTACTTTAAAGAACAATTTCTGATGGGTCATTAGCGTCGTCCTTAGATTGGTTTCGGTCACACGCTTCTTTAAAGGTTAAGTCAGGTGAAGGTAGGTTAGAGGTGAACCTTTTTGGTATAGTTCCTAAAAGTGATTTGTATGTAGGTGAAAAGTTATGTCTGAGACCACCTCCTCTGTTAAGAGATGGTTTTTCCAGGTTAACAAAGATGGCTTCTTTGACCCCCCTCTCAAACCATCTGTCCTTCTTAGAATATGTACATTGTTTTCACCAAACGAGTGTCCTTTAGCCTTCAGGTGTAGGTGGACCGCTGAGTCCTGTCCTGTGGAGTTAGTCCTCCTGTGATGAGCCATGCACCTGTGCAGAGTTTCTTGGTCTCTCCAATGTACAGGTCTGTGCACTCTTCACAACACTGAAGGGCATACACCACGTTGTCAGTCTTGTTCCTGGGTGTCTTATCCTTGGGGTGAACCAGGTTTTGTCTCAGGGTGTTCTCAGGGCACAAAACAGAAGAAGAAACATTGACATACCATATGCTGCTGGAGTCTCTGAAAAACTAAGGAGGATCTTTAACCAGCACTGGATCCCCGTGCACTTCAAACTCGGTGAAAGGTTTTTTTCATTCTGGATTTGGATTATCCAGCTCTGGTCATGACCTGGTCCTGGGTGAGTTGAACTTGATGAGTAAAAATATGAGCATAAGTCAACAAGGCTGGTATGCTAGCTGACCTGTAAGTTTAGCTTCCTCACTAAATAGAAATGAAATAAAGAAATCCTAAATTAACTCTCTTTATCACTTGATGAGCAGCTTTTGATGAGCATGAAGATTTAGGAGGCAACTCAGAGGGCTGCTGGCTATATTTTCAAGGAAAAACCTTTAGCTGTAGCAGCCCCTTTGCTGGTGCTTGGCACTATGACCCTTGTGGAAGGAAAAGGCTGCATTTACCCATGGTCTCTGCTGGGTTTCTGTTGTAGTCTTTACTACAAAACTCAGAGAAAGTTGGTTGCATAGAAACTAAATTGCACCTGTGGCTCCGGATCAAACTTTGAAGAATGTTGTACAGGCCACAGGTCAGACATTCTGTGTCTCAGGATGAAAGGGTTTGTCCAAATAGAAAAGGTTTTTAATTTTGGAGAAATTATCACATCTACAGAATGGAAACAAAGGGTTTTACAAGTTCAATGTCCTTTTACAGTCCATATTCATATTCCATCCGATGTGTTTATCTCATGCTTGTGAGGCACAATCAAAAGGAAACGTTGCAAAACTTTGATTTATTTAATGATTACAATTTAAATATTTTGTGCGGGACGAAGTTGAAATTAGGAGGAGTCACAGGAATTATTAAGAAAACAGGGTTTAATTTAGCCCAAAAATTGAAATTGCAAAATACTAAGCTTGTAAAGGTAGCTCAAAGAAATTAAACTGAACTCATGCAAAGATGTGAACAGACAAACCAAACAACAAAGACATAACTGACCACATGACATGACAAACAAGATTATATATGCTTATTGTTCAGACTATTAACACAAAATCAGGATAACTAAACAAAATACAATCACTAACTACACTAAACAACACAACACAGCTAAGTTTGTTAATAAACTAAACACCAAAAAACAGAAAGTCCTAAAGTTAAATACAAAACATTCACTTCAATAGAGAAACTTTAACAGAAATAAATTTCAAGTCCCCCCACTCCACCAGGAACAAGTGGTACAGTCCAATCAGTCCAGAGTATTTAAGTGTGCTCAGCCCTTGTCAGCATCTTTTGTCAGGAAACTTGCAGGGATCCCAGCAGGTAGGTACTGATGAAAGTAAGAATTAATCATAAGCACAAACATAACAAAATTATTTAAATGAACCAATGATCATATTGCAAACTAAAGAGGTGTTGAATTTCAACGAATAGTGACAGAGTTACCAACTTTACTAGAGTATGGGCATAGGTGTGACCATCACATATTTCAAAAACAAGGCTTTAGTAAAAGATAAACAATATCACATTTTTCCATTTTTTGGTGGTAAGCTTTACCCTTAAGCAAACTAGACGAAATATGTCTTAAAACCGATTATTAACACAACCTGTTGTGTCTGACTTTTAAATCTCCAATCCACTTTTTTTCATGTCACACTGACTTCAGTGTGTATAGAAAGAGCTCTTGCATAGCAAGGGATCAGATCCTGATCTGTGCATAATTTCCTCACTTCTGTCTCAGTACCCCACAAATTGAGAAAATTTCCCACATTAGACTGGGAAAGATTATGAAAAGTTAATAAAAAACAGGCATTGCTACAAAGCAAGGCTCCACTTCCTGAGTCAGTGCAGCATATCTTAAACAAGAACAGATATCGATTTTATAGGCCTATATTAAAAAGATAATGGGGAACTATGTTTAAAGGAAAGGAAAATGCAGAAATAAAGGCTCTGGGACAGTTTATTTAGGTAGCTGTTAAGATCTGTGAAATTTGTTGAGGTTGTTTTTCTTTTTTTTCATAAATAGGGGAGAGTGATGAGCAGCACTTACCTGCACAGTCTGCCCCTCATTGTTTAGTCTTTTTGTGAGGCTTTTTCATGAGAGCTGGGATCTAGCTCAGTCAGAGCTACACAATCCCTCCTTGTAAAAAATCGTGTCAGGTGTGTTCTTTTGCATTCACTGTCAATGAGTGTTTAATGTTAGAACCTTGTACGCACATTTTTCTGTCGGATCGGGCGCAAAATTGAATTTGTTGTGTTCAGGGACTTATTTTGCTCTCTAGTAAAACAAAGCAAATAGTTGGACCACAACCTTAAAGTAACTTTAAGAGTCAAAGACAGTTCTAAACAAATGGGTTTCTAACTTTGACCTAAAGCAACTCCGACTTTCAGTAAGTTTAGTCTTCTGGGAGTTTGTTCCAGATAAGTGGTGTATGGGAACTAAATGAGGCTTCTCCATGTTTGGTTCTAGTTCTGGGTATACAGAGTAAGCTTGAACTAGAGGATCTGATTGGTCTGGGAGGTTGATCCACTGACAGCAAATCTGTTATGTACTGAGGTGCTGATCCATTCAGTGATTTATAGACTAACAGTAGGATTTTAAATTATTCTCTAAAGTATTCTTTTAAGTATCCTAAAGTATTGTGTTCGACTTTCTTAGTTCTAGTAAGAACATGGGTAGCAGTGTTCTGGATCAGCTGCAGCTGTCTGATTGACTTTTTAGGCAAGCCTATTAAGACATTGTTGTAGTACTCAATTTTACTAAAGATAAATGCATAAAAGAGTTTTTTTCTGGATCCTGCTTGTACATTAGTCATTTGATCCTGGAAATGTTCTTCAGGTTATAAAAGGCTGACTTGGTAACCGCCTCTGAAGGTTTAGGTTTGGTCATGACATCGTTTCAGCCATGATCAGTGGTTACTAGCTGTAGTAGCTGAGGCTGTATGCTAACTCTTGATCTCTCCTCCATTGGACCAAAGAGTTTTACACTGGTTTTTGTTTCGATTCAGCTGGAGAAAATTATGGTGCATCCAAATTTTGATCTGTTCTATGCATCTAGCCAACACTCTGATGGGTTCATAGTCACCTGGGGGCATCATGATGTAAAGCTACTAGTCATCTCTATAGTTATGGTAACTGATCTTGTTTTTTGCTATTATCTGAGCTAAAGGGAGCATGCAGATATTGAATGGGAGGGGCCCAAAAATGAAGCCTCAAGGAACCCCACATGTGATTTTTTTGGTCTCTGATTTAAAGTTCCCTACTGACACACAAAACTCTCTGTCCTTCAGGTAAGATTTAAACCAGTCCAGTGTGGTACCAGAAAGTCCAAACGAGTTTTCCTGATGCTCCAATAAAATTAAGTGATTAAGAGTGTGAAACGCTGTACTGGAGTCCAATAATACGAGCACTATGGTTCTTCCTGAGTCTGTATTTATACTGATGTAATTAAACCAAGGCAGTCTCAGTGTTGTGGTTTGCACAGAAACCTTACTGAAAGATATCAAATCAGCTAGTCACTTTTAAGAAGGCATTTAACTGTTTAAACAACTTTTTCAATAATCTTACTGATAAAAGGGAGGCTTGGAATGGGTCTGTAGTTCTACAGGACATTTTTTTAAGCTTCTCTTTTTCAAAAATTGTTTAAGAATTATTGGTTTTAAGACCTGGGGGAAAACACCTGACATAAGGGATGTGTTTATGATTTGAATCAAATCAGGCTCTAAAACGGGTAAAACCTTCTTATAAAACCTGTAGGTAAAACAGCAAGACAGCAGGAAGAGGAGCTCAGCTGCTGGACAATTTCTTATAAACTTTTGGAGTTTATTTGGGAGAATAGGGGCTGTTAAAATACAAAGTTTATTCTAACTGGTGACAGCATCAGTACTGATTTTGATCTTGATGTACAGTCTTTTCTAATACCTTTCATTTTTTTTTATTTTTGTCCTGTTTTATTCTCAGAGGCAAGTTTTACCAGAATGAGTCAGAACCCAATGATGTTCAACAGAATCATATATTCTTCCATCTGTGTCACTGTCCTGGCCCTGACCCTGAACTCCAGCAGTGCGTTACCCAGGACAGACAGACCAATGCTGCCTAACCATCACTTTATGTTTATGTGGAATGCCCCAACTGAGCTCTGTGAAACTCGCTTCGGAATACCTCTCGACCTCTCCTACTTCAGTTTGATTAGCAGTACACTAAAATCAGCAACAAACCAGAGCATTTCTATTTTCTATATAGATCGTTTTGGCATATTCCCCTATGTAGACGAGGATACGGGGGAGATATATGATGAGGGTGTTCCCCAGTTGGTGGACATGAAAGAACATCGTGAGTTGGCTGAAGATGACATTGAATACTACATCCCTATGAACCGATCAGGTCTTGCTGTACTTGACTTTGAAGAATGGAGGCCACAGTGGATTAGAAATTGGGGAAGCAAAGATATCTACCGGGATATTTCTATCAACCTGGTCAAAAAGAAAAATGCATCTTTGTCTGAGGATGAGGCAGAAGAACGGGCAAAAGTTTTGTTTGAACGTGCAGCCAAAAAATACTTCCTCCGGTCTATCAGACTTGGCAAAAGGCTGAGGCCCAAACGACTTTGGGGTTATTACTTATACCCTGACTGCTACAACTATGATTACAACCAAGATATGGCCAGCTTCACTGGAGAGTGTCCTTCAATTGAGAAGTCAAGAAACGATGAACTTCTGTGGCTATGGATGGAGTCCACTGCACTCTTTCCATCAATCTATCTAGAGTTGGTCCTGAAGGATACCCAACAAGCTCGCATGTTTGTACGCCATCGCATTCAGGAAGCCATGAGAGTCTCAGTTCTACCCAACAACTCCTACTCTACTCCCATTTATACCTACATACGGCCTGTGTATAAGGACAGTGTTGATGATTACATGTCAGAGGTAAGATGCCCTACACAATCATCCATTTGTTTGAGAATCATGGGATTATTAATTGAAAGAGCAATGTGGAGAGAGTACATGAGAAATGTACAGGAGCAGTAGTTGAAGTAGTATTACTCTTACTCCTGGGTGGTGCAAGCCGCACACTGCTCCTTAGGGGTAACTTTTCTGTAACGGCTCAATGTTTAAAACAGTCAGGGTTTTTAGTCTTAACTGCTTTTGGCTGCAATATTTTTATTTCTATTTTACCCAATCTTAACTAATCTTCGCGCCGTTGCCTTGCAGCAAGAAGGTTCTGGGTTCGGTCCCGGCCTGCGGGCTTTCTGCATGGAGTTTGCATGTTCTCCTCGTGCATGCGTGGGTTCTCTCTGGGTAATCCTGGGTTAGTTTAATTGGTATCTCTAAACTGTCCGTAGGTGTGAGTGTGTGTGTGCATGCTTGTGTGTCTTTGTATGTCTGTGTTGGCCTGTGACAAACTGGCGGCCTGTCCTGGGTGTACCCTGCTTTACACCCATAGTCTGCCAGAGATAGGCACCAGCCCAACCACAACCCTGATGGATGAAGCGAGAGCAGTTGGATGGATGGATACTTGTATCTGTCTCTTGATATTCTTATATTACTTTATTTATATTTTCTCTATATTTCTTATATTATATTCTTAATATAACCGATTTTCTCTCTTTACAGTGTCAGATTGTTTCACTGTGAATTGAATTATTTTTCAAACTCCCTTCATAACAGTGAAACTCAGCAAACAGACAGAAAATGGAAATTAGCTTTGGACATATTCGGAAATTTATCAAAAAACAAAG
Source organism: Jordanella pulchra (assembly GCA_034780135.1). Taxonomy (NCBI): domain Eukaryota; kingdom Metazoa; phylum Chordata; class Actinopteri; order Cyprinodontiformes; family Cyprinodontidae; genus Jordanella; species Jordanella pulchra. Next base: position 4,300 of record JAUZNJ010056555.1, on the reverse strand, counting down.
ATTTTAGGACTTTTGCTATTAAAAAATTGTTCACCCTTTGGTGTTTGCAACTTTTTCAGTGAGATAAAGAGAGAAACTTGCTGTTTTACTTACTTTGTGAGTAACTTATTTGTGAATTGCTGGCCATGACATAATTCCAGGCTTAGGATATGGCCACTATTCTTTCTGAGTCACGACTCATTGTTTTGCAGTTTGACCTTGTCAGCACCATTGGAGAAGCTGCTGCCCTTGGAGCTGCTGGGGTTGTTTCCTGGGGCGACATGAACATCACAGACACAGAGGTAAACCAGAAACTTTATAAGCTTGACATTTCTGTTTGCATCTTTCACCACCAGTGTCTGACTGACTAGCAAACAATGTTTTAGGAATCCTGCCTTGATGCTATGCAACACCTACAGCGAGTCATGAATCCATACATACTGAACGTCTCTACGGCAACGCGCCTATGCAGCGAGGCCCTTTGTAAGAGCAAGGGTCGCTGTGTGAGAAGGAACTGGAACGACGATGTCTACCTTCATCTCGACCCTCGGCGTTACACAATCCAGAGACACAGCCGGGACAGCCCGCTGATGGTTACAGGCAGCCTGTCTCAGGACGACATTGACTACTTTAACAGTAGCTTCCACTGCATGTGCTACGGCCAGGAACAATGTCAGTCTGTCCTCACATTGAACCTTATTCCTGGAGCTGTGGGCATCCCAAGGAGTGGAGACGCTGGCAAGACATGCTCTTTCCTGTTGCTACTTACTCTATTGAAGTTTGTTCTAATGTGAATTCATATTTAGCCCAAACTTTACTCAGCCCTCCCACTTAGTCCTGACAGTGGGGGAATTATGATATACTATTTGTTTAGATTTGAATTTAAAGGTAACGGAAGTATGATAACAAAACAGATACACTGAAAACGTACAAAACTCGCAAGTACTGAATGAAACCAAAATCAGTGTTTCTATATCGCAGATTCTAACAAGTCATCTGAGTTAGTCTAATCAATTAAATCATTTAGGCAAGTTGGTAAAAAGTTTTGGTTTATTATCGAGGGAAAACGGCTAAGAATGGACAGCTAAAAGGAGTTAGCGATTTGTTTTAATCTGTTCACATTCTTCCTTTCCACAAAAAATATTTTTAACAGAAGGATTTGTTGTTCTTTCTTACCGTCACCTCAATCTTGCTTAAGAGGAACAATTGCTTGTATTGTCTTATAACATGTACCAAAATGAACTGTATAAAATTAAATTTATTCCTGAATGGAATGGCTGGACTTGAACAGATTGAATGTCACCCTTATAAACTGAAGCTGTTCTTATTTTAAATCATTCAAGGAGCATCTGGGCTTTGTGATGTGATCAGTGCTGTCCTTTGTCTTGTAAGGTACTTACAAATAAAGTAAATTAAATGAGATCAATGTATTTTTCAGGAGGAACTCTATAAAATAAGCCTTAATTCAGCTGCACTTCAGATAGATGTCCAGCAGAGGGAAGTAGGGTTCAGAGAATTAAGATGCCTTCCTCACCACACTTGCAGTAAAAGTTTAAAATGTGACTTATTCTACAGAATCAGAAAACTTCTTGAGCCGTATCCTTGCTTGTATTAAAAAAAGCCGGACAAACTTAAAAAAGAAAAATCAGTAAAATTTGTTTTCATTATTTACAAGGATGGAATGTGATAATCGCTGCAGTGAAATAAAATTCCAAAAATGTATACATTTACTAAGATATTTTTGGAATTATACATAAAAAGCAAAAGTAGAGCAAAAATTCTACATATTTGTTTTAACTGATTTTTATTGGCTTCCTGTTCTTTCTCTAGAGTCAATGAAACAATGTAAGCGGATATCTAGTGTCTTACATGCTTATCCAAGAGGAGTGAGTCCTGCATAGTAAATGACTGAATACAATCAGCATCAGAAAAATGTACACAGATTTTAAAAATTGCTCAGAGACAACAAAACTCTTCCTTTCTAGTATAAATAACCACTGTTAAACTAGTCTGTCTCTACTTTAGCCGATGATGGACAAATCCAGATTAGAGGAACCACTTTGTCTATGGAGGAACAACAGCGCCACCTTGAGGCTGTGGCCAGGCAGGTAATTAAATTTCCACATGCCCAGCGTGACCAAAAGGGGAAGGCTACCAGTACAGAAATATGGGTTGATGGCTGAAAGCCTCATTGGCTCTATCATTGTCAGTCGGGAGCCTTTTCAACTCTATATCCTGATTGACTCCAGGAGGCTTATTGATAAGAATACCAGGGTAAAATGACTAGAAAGCTAGCTAGATAGCTAGATAGATTAGTCTTAGCATCATCTCATGGTACTAGGGTCCTCAGTAGTCTTGCAACCCGTCCAGCCTGGGCCAGGCTTGTGTCAGCTACCCCTATGACTGCATAATTGGTTTTATCTTGAAGGCTGTCCTCTGCTGGGAGAAATGACAGCCTTGTTGTCCTGGTTCTTCTCCTTTTGTTGGAGATTTTAGCAATATTTTCTAGGTCACCGGCTGTGACAGAACGCCCCGCTGCCTGTACGGATGATTTATAAAGAGAATTTACCCCCTCCTCCAACCAACATTGCTCAGCCAGTTGCATATTTTGACCAACACTGTTAGGGGACCACAATAAGTAATCTGCTCTTAGCAACAACAAGTGAACCAGAATCCGTCAAAGGTTCCAGTTTCTGTTTTTTGTCAGGGAACATACATTATGGATGCTGACTCAAGCATTTGTCAAAGGGCTCTTTCACTGTGATAATTGGGCGGACAGCCCTCAGATCCTTTCACCATTCTTTTCTGTCCTCATCATTATGTTCAACCTTTTATCGTGCATGCACATATCAGTGCAACAAAGATCACTTTACTTTTGCTAATGATGAGTAAACATGTAGTAAGCTTTAGCTGCAAAGAATACAAATAAAAGAGAGAAATATTTAGGCTAATTGCATTGCAGATTTTTAGCAGTCCAATCAGAAAAACAGTTAAACAAAAGTAAACTAGCCCTAAGAACCAGTTATGCTTAAACTGTAATCTAAGAAAGGATGCGTATTGTAAACCCATCCCCCCTGTCCCTCATCTGGATCAATGAAGAAGCAGATAAAAAGGAAAAATATCAGAGAACTATCAAATTTATTTTTATTCTATCCCATACCTACAAATTCTTCTAAACACGCTATGCTGACATGTGATGTTTTTAAGGCTTTAGGTGAACTCGGGTACTGAAGTAGATCAACTTTTTAATATTACAATTATTTGAGTGTGAATGTTCTTTTCAACCAATCTTCACAGCCCAGTCGGCCTCTGCAAAAGGCCGCTCACATTCTGTCGAAGGTTCCTTCCTCTTTGTTGAACTCTCTCTTCATTTATCAGTGAGTATCTGATGTCCTTCCATTGGCTCCCTGTAGTTCAGAGAATACTTTAAAATACTTTAGTTAGTCTCTAAATCACTAAATAGGTCAGCACCTCAATACATAACAAATTTCTTGTCAGCGTATCGACCTCCCAGACCTATCAGGTCTTCTAGATCAAGCCTACTCTCTACACCCAGAACTAAACATGGAGAAGCAGCATTCTGTTCCTGTGCTCCACTCATCTGGAAAAAACTCCCAGAACTCCCTGTAAAAGTACTGAAAGACTGAGTGCTGGAATAGAGTAGAATAGATGAATCTTTAATAACATTATACTGAGAGGCAGAGTGAAATTAAGGATGCCCCCACTGTTTTCTTTGAAGACAGAATTAATTTGTTAAATTTCAGGTCTCACATCACAAAACCAAAGTTTTTCAGCAGGAGTTTGTGAACCTATCATTTAACAGAACAAAACAGACAGAGATCACAACAAAATTCAAAGAAGTTTAGACAAAAAAATCTTAGACCCAAGTACTCCACAAGTTCGGTTTTGGCAACCATCGTTTCAGTTCTGTACCATGGTTAGTGTCTGAGGGTGGTGCTGGTCTCTGAACCTCCATCTCATGCTGGGAGCAATTGGAGCACATTCCTTCTTTTGTCAGGAGCCCCATCTCTCTGTGAAAGCCTCACTTGGGGCTGAGCTTTCACCATCACAATAGAACTATGGCTGTGAACATATCAGCTACTAAAGTGTTGCACATTCTGAATTTGTGAAAAATTCAATTCAATACAGTTTATTTACAGATCACAACACGTCATCTCAAGGCACCTCACAAGGACAATTCATTCAAATCACACAGTCAGATTAGTTAAAGGTTTTCTATCTAAGGAAAAATCAGGGGATTGCATCGTATCATTGATTTGACAGCAATCCCTCACACCAAGCATGCATGTAGCAACAGTGG